>CAOKZL010004816.1:0-16796 GCA_948472985.1 Iguana delicatissima | reverse complement strand
TACCAAACGACAAAGGGAAACAGGATCATTAATGGATTATTTCCAGCCCGGGGGAAAAAATCAAATTCCCAACAACTCTATAATACACTAACACTGGTAGAGCAATGACATCATGCAATATGATGGGACAATAACAGTATGGTAACATTGTGTGATAGTTCTCAAGACTATGTGATACCTCAGGAATTGACAATCATCACAACAATAAGAGAGCTTGACACCTTTTCAGTTGGGTGGAAGGATGATAATCCAGATGAGAAATATTTTTCTTTAACACTTTTATCAGAGAAGCTGTTCCTCTGCTCAGGAGTGGTGAGCTCATTGAGGTGATTTCCCCCCTCCTGTTTATAAGGTAATGATCCTATAAATGCTCTAGTCCTTCTTTAGAATCCAACAACAACCCTGTCTCGACAGAGTGATGTGGACCTGATTCCTCCTATGTGTCCTCTTCTGTTTGGCATTATGTCTTCTGCCCTCTGGTTAGGGGTGATGAAACAGGTTAGGAGATGGTTTAAATGTTAGAAGGTGAAATGGTGATGCTAACTTGATCAAGTAGTTTTTGACCTCCTTGTCATACCTATGCTGAGGTGGCAACAATACAACACAAAACAATCCACCCTACAAACTCCATCTGGATCAGAGCACGTTACACTATGCAGAATCTTCAGAGGTTTACTATGGTGTATTTCCTGAAGTCCTTGAAGATATATTTGTTTGCAAATAGGAATCTCTTCAGTTCAAGAAAGCTGATTTTAACAAGCTTGGGGAAAGACTTGGTGGAATTCTGTGGCTAGAGTTATCAAAAGAAAAAGACACCTAGCATGAGTAAGATTTCATGAAGAAGAAACTGCTACAATCACAAACAATTCCATAGAAGAATTAAAATGGGAATACACAATCAAAGCATTCCTGACAGATGGCCATCTAGTCCATGTTTAAAGATCTCCAGAGAAAAAGACTATAACACACTCTGAGGCAGTGTATTTCACTGTTGAATTGCTCTTACTGTCAGGAAATTCTTCCTGATATTTAGACAGAATCTCTTTTACTGAACTTTGAAGCCATTGTTCCATGTCCTAGTCTTGGAACAGCAGACACAAGCTTGCTCCATCTTCCATATGACAACCTTTCAAATATTTAAACATGACTATCATGTCACCTCTTAATCTTCTCTTCTCCAAGCTAAACCTACTCAGTTCCCTAAGGCACTCATGGCTTCCACACCTTTTGCTATTTTTTTGTATTTATTTACTTATTTTAAGCATTAATTTTATTTTATTAAAATAATAAATAATAGATACAAACAAAAGCAAAAAATCAAAATAAACAGCTAACCTACTAATAAAACAGTAACACAATAATCAAACTGGACAAACAAAAACTAACCAAAATAAATTGTTACCCAGTTTACTGGGTGTCCCGGGAGGGACTCCAAAATGTGCTCAACTATAGGTGGGGAAAATTAGCTCAGAGCACTGTTATCACCTTGTATTGGCCTGGCCTTTGGTAACCTTAGATATCATTTTGATATCATAATTTGGCACTGCTCTGCCACCAGCCAAGTGTTTGTGAGGCCACCGAACAAGTGTGAAGCTAGGCATGGCTATTATCCGCTGAATCATATTTGTTTACACCAAAGCAAGCCAGAAACTGCCAGATCTGCTTTAGGGGACCTCCCGAAACAAACACCTTCATCACGGATGCGTATTAAAACAAAGAGACCTCTGCCCCGAGACCACACCCTGGCGAGCTGAGTGCTTAACTGCCAAGCTGAGTGCTTATGTCAGGAACAGATTCACTCACAAGCATGTTCAATAAACTAAAAGTAGTTTTATTGAAAGCAGAGCGGTGACGCTGTCTTCAAATTTTAAAGATCGCGAATGGGATTTGTTTCCTGCACTTTACATTTAAACATTTAACTTCACAGACCCAACCATCAAAGCCTTGGCGGCCATAAATCACCATGAGTCTTATCTGATCTACTTATTCCTGGGAAACTCTAGCTGGAAGGAATGTTCTTCATGTGTAAATTCTAGTAGATGGCTAACACCCTTCTGATGATCCGTTGCTATGCTAATCTAAACAATAAACACATATGTCTCCTGACATCCTGCCCCCCTTCAAAAAAAAAATAAAATAAAATAAAAGAGAGAAAAAAAAACACAGATTGGAAAAATACAATTTCACATATACAAGTAAACGAAGTACTACAGAGCTACAGCAGGATTATAGTTCAGCAACAGTGCAGTGAAATGTCAATCGGGGCGAAGCAGGACATCAGTCTTCGAAGAAGGCGGCAAATGGGCTTTCTTCAACAAACTGGAATGAAACACAAGATGAACAGCTTTAAGGGAGGAAGGAAGGTCCAATTCAAAAGATACATCATTAATGACACGTTTCATGGGGAAGGGTCTTAGGAAATGAGGAGCAAGTTTTTTAGATGGGGAGGGTAGTGAAATGTTTTTGGAGGACAGATAAACCAGATCACCTGGCTTAAAATTGGGATTTGGCATCCGCTTGCGGTCCGCGAAACATTTGTAATCAGCTTTAGCGGATGCGAGAGCGCGGGAGACAGACTGCCAAGTGGTGGAAAATTTGGAGACCCAAGCTTCAACAGAAGGAGAGGCAGAGGGAGGGAGGGTGAGGGGAGGAAAGGGGGAAGGGAGAAACCCATAAACAATTTCAAAGGGAGGCAGTCCAGTGGAGGAATGAACTGCAGAGTTGATTGCAAATTCGGCGAAAGGGAGCAGCGAAACTCAATCAATCTGGTTCTCACTGACAAAATACCTGAGAAACTGTTCAAGGGATCTATTGCCCCTCTCCAACTGCCCATCCGTCTGGGGGTGATACGCACTACTGAGTTTCTGCGTAACCCCCAGGGTCTTCAACAAACAAGTCCAAAACTTGGAAGTGAAAACCGGATCCCTGTCAGAAATAATCGCAGTAGGCAATCCGTGATATTTCCAGATGTTAGCAATGAATAACTCAGCAAGCTTCTCCGCAGTGGGCACCCGTTTCAGAGGCACAAAGTGGCATTGCTTGGAAAAATGGTCAGTGATGACCCAGACAGCATGAAACCCTTGCGAAGAGGGGAGACCCACGATGAAATCCCAAGCAATTACAGACCATGGGGTAGAAGGAACAGGCAAAGGCTGCAGCAGCCCCTGGGGATTTGTGGATGGCGACTTAGCAACATTGCAGGGGGCACACTGTTTAACATAAGCCTGCATGGAGGAGTTCAAGCCCGGCCACCAGTATAGGCGACAAATCGCATGCAAAGTTTTTAGATACCCAAAATATCCAGCTTGTTTCGTATCATGATTCCTGTGCAGGACGTTCTCACAGGCCGCCGGGGGAACATAAATCCTGGTGCCATAAAAGGGCAGATTGTCAACCCAGACTATCTTGTCCTTGTTAGCCTGGAGCCAAGGATCGGCATGTGCTGAGTGAACGATTAACATCTCGAAGTGCGGAATCACACAGAGACGAAACAGAAAGTCTCGATTTAGCAAACGCTCGAGTGGTCACTTGGGAGGCAAAGGAGGAGGCAGGAAACAGAGTCTGTGGAGAGGATTCCGTGGTGCTTGTTTCAAAGCATGGCAGACGAGAAAGAGGATCAGCCAACAGGTTAGAGCGGCCAGGCCTGAAAACAATCTTAAATCAAAAACTCTGGAAAAACACAGCCCACCGCGCCTGTTTATGTGAGAGTTTCTTAGCGGACTGCAATGCTTGTAAATTCCTGTGATCAGTCCAAACTTCAAAGGGATGCCGGGCCCCTTCAAGTAAATGACACCAGGAAGACAGCGCTAACTGAATCGCCTTGGCTTCCTTCTCCCAAATAGGCCAATTACATTGTTGGGGAGAAAATTTTCTTGAAATGAAGGCGCAAGGCTTAAGTTCCCCTCTGAGTCATGCTGCAAAAGCACAACCGCCATTGAGAAATCTGAAGCATCTGTCTGCACAATAAATGGTTTCTCCGTGTCCGGGAAAAGTAGTAAAGGCTCAGAAGTGAACTTAGCTTTCAGCATGTCAAAAGCGGCTTGACATTCCGGGGACCAGGCAAGTTTATGTGGCTTGCCAGTGGGAGAACCTTTAGGTTTGTGCAAGAGGTTCATGAGCGGAAGGGCTATGGATGCAAAATCATCAATGAAATTCCGATAAAAGTTCGCAAAGCCCAGAAACGGTTGGAGCTGCTTCACCGTTCTGGGGGTGGGCCATTGTAATATGGAGTTAATCTTAGAAGGGTCCATTTTTAGGGAATTATCCTGGATCCGATAGCCCAAATAATCGAAAGCCTGAGTGTCAAATTGACATTTCGATAGATTAACAATGAGGTGGTTCTCAATCAAACGGTTAAGCACCATACGCACCAAAGCTACATGAGCCTCCATGGAGTCTGCATAAATCAATATATCGTCCAGATAAATCAGAACCCCCTGGTACAATAAGTCATGAAAGAGAGAGTTCAAAAACATTTGGAAAACAGATGGACCTGATTGTAATCCAAAAGGAAGTACAGTCCATTTAAAATTGCCAAAAGGAGTAGCAAAAGTGGTCAACCACTCAGAGTCCGGGTCCATCCGTATTCTGTGAAAAGCCTCTTTTAGATCAAGTTTGGTAAAATATTTCCCTTGGATCAGATGGTCCAGCACAGTCCATATCAATGGAATTGGGTAGCAATTAGAAGAAATGGCTTGATTAATTGCAGCATAGTTTACCACCAGTCTCGGATCGGTGTTGGGATCCTTTCTCTTCCTGAAAAAGACAGGACTTGCCGTGGGAGCCGTAGAAGGCTTGATAAACACACGCTCCAAGTTTTTGTTCAAAAACATTTTGAGAGCAAGGAGTTCCTGACGACTCATAGGGTAAATCTTGGGCTTAGGCAATTTGTCCCCCTCTAACAAGGTAAGCTTGCAATCGTATTCTGTGTGCGAAGGCAATTTGTCAGCCTCCTTTTCATGGAAAGCCTTTTGTAAATCTCGGTATTGAGAAGGAATCTGTTGCAATTCCTCCTGGGACAGAGAAAGGGATGACTCCGCAGCAGTTATAGTGTCATCACTCCAGTCTATTTGGGGGTTATATTTGCGAAGCCAGTCAATCCCCAAAACCAACTTAAACTGTACTTCTTTAGGAACCAGGAAACGCAGCCTCTACTTGCTGTTACCCATTTGGAACGCTACAGGCTCGGATATCTTGTTGATGACCTCTCCAACCATTTGTGTTAGTTTTACGGGGCGCTTCAGGGGCTCATAAAAAAGATTTAGCTTCCTGGCCAATTTGGGGTGCAACAGACTCCTGGAGCACCCAGAGTCAATTAAAGCCCTATGTTCATGCAACATACCATCTCCACCCGTAAACTTAACAGTTGCGAATAAATGGGGAACTTTACTAGTACTTACAGCGGTTTCCGCTGCGCTCCAAGCTTCGCAGCCAGCATCAAGGTCCCCGTCCATGTCATCAGATACAGACGACGCCGAAGATTCTCCTACGAGGTCTGGGCCCTCAGTCGCTACTGCTGGGTTTCTGTCATTGCGTTTAGGAGATGATTTGCCAACCGCGGTCTGACGTGTTTTGCCTCTGGCTTTAGGGCCCCTGTGTTCCCCCATGGTACCAGTCGGAGCTTGTTTCTCAGGACAGCTGTTGGCGAGGTGACCCGTCTTGTCACAGTTGAAACACGCACCTCGGTGAAGTCGTTGGTCCCGTTCTTTGGCGTTGCTGAAAGGGGGGTGGCTGGGACTTTGTTTTGGAGTGTCCTGCCGCTGTTGGGCCAGCTGTATCACCTGAGTAATCCCTTCCACCTCAGTAGCCAGCCGAATCCAGCCCAACAAGGTTTGCGGGTTGGCCTGCATTAAGCATCCACGTAGAATCTCCGGATTCAGACCATCTTTGTACAGTTCAATGAGAATTTCATCGTTCCACTGGGCTCAGGCGGCCAAGTTACTGAATTCACGGGAATACATTCCCACATCGTTATTGCCTTGCCTCATGCGTTTCAGTTGAAACCTAGTTTTCTCCAGCAGATGAGGGTCTTCAAAGCGTTCGCACAGGTGATTCATGAACAGCTGCAAGTTTTCAGTTTCTGGGGCGCGGGTGTCATACAAGTTCACTACCCAGTCCGCAGCCACACCTTTCAATCTCTGACTGAGGAATCGGATTTGGGCCGCATCATCCTGAAACAAGTGGCCGTAATCCATCATGAAATTATTGGCCATAGTCATAAAATATGAGAGCTTCTCTCCCTTCCCGTTGAAGGCCGCTTTAAGTTCTCCAATATTCCTGCGTGGCGGGGGGTGCCGTTCCTGGCTCGCCCGGTTGCTGAGGTGGTCCAGCGGTGCCTGCCGCTGGAGCAGCAGCTCGTGGTTCCCGTCCTTACAGTGGACGGATGTTCATCTTGCGTAGCAGCACTTTGAGTTCCAGCATCTCCTCATTTTGCTGTGCAAGTCTTGTTTCCAAGTGAGTTATCTCCTTCAGAAGGGCTAGCTCGGTCGCTGAGATATCCCACCTTTCAATACGCCTGCGTTGCCTCTGGGACATACGTGGCTTCTGTCCCCAGACCCAAGTTTGGCCGCTTGCAGGAGTCTCGAAAACCACAGTCGTACGTGCTTCAACCTCGGTACTCCTAGGCACTTTGATCCCCGCAGCTCCGTCAGACCCTGCGGTTGCATATTCTTCCTCAGTGCTCCCCTGGTCCATTTCTTGATGCATATTTGGAAGAAAAATTTGTAGCGATTCGCGATCTTTCTGTCAGGAAGAGATTCACTCACAAGCGTGTTCAATAAACTAGAAGTAGTTTTATTGAAAGCAGAGCGGTAATGCTGTCTTCAAACTTTAAAGATCGCGAATGGGATTTGTTTCCCGCACTTTACACTTAAACGTTTAACTTCACAGACCCAACCATCAAAGCCTTGGCGGCCATAAATCACCATGAGTCTTGTCTGATCTACTTATTCCTGGGAAACTCTAGCCGGAAGGAATGTTCTTCGTGTGTAAATTCTAGTAGATGGCTAACACCCTTCTGATGATCCCTTGCTATGCTAATCTAAACAATAAACACCTATGTCTCCTGACAGCTTAACTGCCAAGCTAGCCGTATCTACATACTGGCCGTACTATTGTTAATTCTGACCATAACTCAATCATGTAAATTCTGACCTTTCGGAGACATTGTCTCCAGCCCAAGACTCATTGTTTTTACCCAAGACCAGACTAGCCTACGGTCATGCCTCTCCCTAATAAAAATGCCCAGTTCCGAGAGTTCCTCGGACTTCACTGGACTTCCATCCTGCCTTGCTGCTGCTTTTTCTTCAAATTCCCCTCGGCCGCCATGCTGAGTTTCCTTCTCTTCAATTGGCTTCTTCAGGACTATGAGAAAGGTGGCATATCACCCATTCCCCCAAAAACTCTTATTTCTTATTTCTTGTTTAGTAGTGAGGTTGTGATTTCTTATTAACTTGCCTGCTTGCTAATAAATATTCTTGTTGCTATTTTAACTGCCTGACTGCTCACTGACCTGACGCTGTATACATTGGGTAAAAGATCCCCACTAAGTTACCCTGCCTCTCGCTAGCTAAGAGAGTGCTCGAGTTAATTTCCTCATCTTGTTTGATTTGGTTTGGTTATTTGGGTGCCCCTCATGGGTCCCCCAAGTCACAGGGTAACATCACTGCTTTAGCGTTATGAGAGGCAGGGTAACTTAGCAGGACCTTGTAACCCAGTGTTTACGGGGTCAGGCCAAGTCAAGAAGCAGACCGGTTTGAAAGTAATGAATGATCTTTATTAAATACAGGCACACAATGTAAGCAACACATGCACACAGATAACTAAGGAAAATAAAGGTGTGAGTAAGATAGCAGGATTTTCAGAGGGATAGTTGGTTTGGGTGATACGACACCTGTTCCTGAAGCCTGGAAAAAGATAGAGAGCGATGCTGGGGTTCGGTGTGTCTCAGTACATGGAGCTGAGGGGAAGCTCGCCAAGCAATGCTGCAGCAAGGCGGTTGGAACTTGGGAGCGATCCGAGGAAGGTCTCGGAATCAGGGGTTTTTATAGGGAGAAGTGTGACTGCAGGCTATGCCTTACTCGGGGACAACAATGAGTTTTGGGGTGTGAGACTATGTCTCAGAAAGGTCACAATTTAGCATGTTTGAGTTAAGTCCGAATTGACAAAGAGGTAGATTGTATGCAAATGCTCAGTGCTTGGCCTCTAAGCTTCTAGCTTGCCAAGTTACCTGCTCGGGGCAGGGAGTCCTTTGTAAACAGCGTGCATACATAATGAGGGTGTCTGCAGAGAGGTCTCCTAAAGCGGTGATCTGGCTATTTCTGGCCTGCCTGTATTGTCTTGGGATATTGCAGCGTTTGATGGCCGAGCTTAGTTCTGGGCTTGTCTGGAGGCCTCACAAACACGTGGAGAGGGGTGGTATGGTAAGGCCGAATTATGATATCAAAGTGATATCTAGTGCTATCGCCAGGTAGGCCTAAACTGCAGTAACAAAACAACACCTAAAAAATGGTGCCTGCCCCTGTTGCAAGCATCGAGTAATAATCTAATAGTAATCTTAATCATTCTGTTCCAAAATAATATCTCATTTAAAGTTAGCTGTTCAATTTGTAGTTTACTAAAATAATAAGTAATTGGTAATACCTAAAATCCACTTAACACTTCTAACGTAGCTATTAGAAAGTTATCCATTAAAATATTCTATTAAGAACCTACTCACCTCATTAATTATAAAAATTACATTTTTAGTACTATGCCTTAGTACCATTAAACAGCCTAAGAAACCAAAACTAGTATTCATAGTTACTTTTATTGCATTAATCAAACTATTAATATTAAACAAATAAAAAAGAAAGTCACCTTGGATATCTTATCTCACTTTTAAATCTTTCTTCAACATAAGTATCGTCATTGCTCATTGGTCAAAAGAAATAACATTTTCCCAATCATTAAAATATTACCTTTAAATTTCATCATATATACCTGAAACAAAAGTCAACAACCATTTTGTCTGTCAAACCACATACTATTGTTACTAACCTTTCTGATTTCCTTTTACAATAGCAAGTTCCTGTTTAGACAACCTCAGAAAATGGCTTTCTATCCAAACCAGCATTAAACAGTGTCTTGGATTCTTCTAACTACAAATCCAAATTTGAAAAATCACCCAGTAAACAGACTCATTCACAGCAAAACATCTGTCCAGTAATAAGTCCATCCTCAAGTTGTATTCATCCTTCCCCCTGAAAACTCTTCTTCCCACCGGACAATTTCCTGTAACTTCAAAATGAAGCTGTCAAGAATTTCCACAGACACTGTCCTCACTCCAGCAAAACCTTGAACTTGTAACTTGAGATTTGGGGACAATGGGACATCCTCTCCTCCGTTCCTCAAACAGTCCAAATCTGATATAATAATCTCATGTAACATCTGGTCAGAGCTGAAATCTTCTTGCACCCATGTTATATCCAAATCAGAGATAGCCCCTTGTGCTGTGTCTCCACCTCCTTCCTCTTAGTAGACTGTCAGATTATCAACCTGTTGCCACTGTTCCTTATTATCATTTCCATCATCCAATTTCAATGAACCAATTTTGCTGTAATATTCTCAAATTTTTGTTCTATAGATGATGCAAATTGTCTGAATTCTGCCCAAAATTGTAAAAAGTAATCTGGGATTTCCTTGAGGTTATCCAGAACATTTTTAATTTGGGTGTAAGAGTCCATAGTTAAAATCATATTGAACTCTGTTCAGTGTCTGAAAACAACACCAAATGTTCTCACAACAAACTGATAAGACATCATAATGACCAGAATGTCCCAGCCAACACACAATCCACAAAGGGAGGGGATGTGAGAAAGTCACAAAAGAAAAAAAGAGAAGCAAAGTTGAACTATAGTCTTTTTTTTTTTTTAAGAGACCAGTCTTTATTAAAATATAGCTACCAATGTTAAACCAAAAATCAATCCAGATCTATCAGAAACAGAAGAATGTCATTCAGTATTCTGGTCCAAGTTCAAACATGATTAAAAAATAATATCCCATTCTTCAAAAATCAAACACAAAAATATAGACAAAATAAGGGGAATTAAATGTTTAGACGTAAGTACCCTGTCAGAGGGATGGTGGATGATGGGCATTACACAAAAACCTCAGTAGCACTTCCCTCCAGCACTGAGCTCTGGCAAAACAGCTTACTAGAGTCAACTGTTTGAAAAATCACCATATAGCAGAGTTTATTCACACAGCTTGGAAGCATGCTCAGCAGAGTATAAACATCAGCAGCAAATGCTCTGAAGCCGGGAAAAATACCCCCACGCAATGTTATCTTCCAACAGGAGGCCTTTACTCTTGAGTTACAATACATACAGTATATACAAGGCTCCAACGGAGATTTCAGCATTCAACAGCATGCAAAGATAGCCTCCGGCCACTCCTACAGACATCAAGAGGGCACAGTTGGCTAGAACACACCCCCTTATATACAGACATTTCTGATGTAACGCTAGCAAACCTTGCTAGATGTATGATGCAACCTTCCTGCCCTGGTTTCACAACCCAATGACTCATGAAGGTATTACATGGGATTGCATCATCCACTGTCTTCCCCAGGTGCAAACCTTAATGTACATCATGTATATTTTATTTGGACTTAGGTTCTGTCCACCCTTTCCTTACATACCCAAAGTAAGTCCTATCAGTACTTACATACCCAAAGTAAGTCCATCAGTACAGAGAGAGAGAAAAACACTATCTCTTTAAAATGCTTTTAAATACTATCTCTTTTTAAAAGGAAAAAAGGAGTACTGTCCCTTTAAAAATCAGTGTGGAAGCTGCAAGACTGATAGGCAAAGTCAAGCGCTACTACAAACAAAGGCTTTTGTATGTTCCAAGTAAGTAAAGATCAGAGAAACATAGCTTAATACTTAACAAGAGATCTCTGTGACAACAATGTATTGTCCATTAGGGGAGAATCTTTTTTGGATAGAAATGCTGTGATATTTGCTCCAATTGAAAATACATTTGGGGGAAGGAGCCAACTGCAATGGCAGAAGCAGGCTGATACTGTTTCTCCCGGAGCAGAGAAAATAAAAACCCAAAGAATCCCTTCTAAATGGAAAAAGACTGTGCGTAATTAAGAAAAAATAATGTGGGAAGGAATGTAAGATAAGATACTGGAGTTGTTTTGATTCTTCTCCAACTGGAGAAATATAAAAGATTTTTTTTAAGTTGGAAATAGTTGTTGTGATCAAGTAGAGTAAAGCTACTTTGGTTTCGTTGCCAGAGACACTTATGTCGTATAAGAAAAAGGGGGAAAAAAAATTATAAACAACCCATTTGGAAGCGACTAAAAGCAACAGATAAAACTTTTAAATTTGTCTAGTTAGAGATTCTGAAAATATAAACTTAAACTCTAACGGAGACGAAGAAGAATCAAAAATGGCAACGAAACAGAAACTGAATGGATCTAATGAAGAAATGAAAACTTTTATACAGAAATTCATAACAGAGTCTAACCAAGCTCTTGTAACTACATTAACTTCAATATAAGAGGAGAAATGAATGAGATGTACAAAAATATTTCAAAAGAAGTACAAGTTCTGGATAGTAAGGTGGATGATATAAAAAAAATCCAAGCTGATCAGCAGACAAAAATAATAGAACATGATGACAGGATTTCCCAGCTGGAGAGGCAGATTATACAGCTGCAGGATCAAAATCGACAAAATAATGTGAGAATACGTGGTTTTGCAGAGCTGCCACATGAATCTGTAAAATCCTTGAAAGAAGAAGTTCTAAAATGGTTAAAAGTATTGTTCCTGAGATTATATGGGATCAACAGGATATAGAGAGGATTCATCGTGTAATAGCCATTGAAAGAGGAATAACTCCCAGAGACATTATTATGAGAGGGGCAAATTTTAATAAAAAGGATGATTTGATGAAAGCTATTAGAAAATGTGGAAGGCCACTGAAGTATGGAGAAATACAGTGGAAATCATAATGATTTATGCCAAGAAACAATAAATTGGAGGAGAGAAATGAAACCTTGCATCAAGTTCTCAGAAGGCTGGAAAAGATACAGTTGGGGATATCCCATCTTTCTGAAATTTCAATGGGCTGGCAAATATTACAGAATAAATTTTTGAACAAGGATTGCACTTTTGAGAAATTTGAAATTGATGCAGCAAGATGAAAAGGAAGATGGTAAAATTATGAATGAGAGAAGCTTTGAAGAAGGAGCAGTGGGAGGAGCAGAAGAAGGAGCAGTGGGAGGAGCAATTGGAGGAGATGAGAAGGAGATGTCGGGAGGAAAAAGAAAGGACTGAAGTAGAGGAGGACTGGAGGGGGACATCATGATATAACAGAAGAAGAAAGAAAATTTTACAGAGGAGGAGAAGGGTTGATGACTAATGATTAGAATATATCTTTATAGTTCTGTATATGGATAGAGATAGATCTATGTATAGATAAAGTAAAAGGTTAAAGGGAAGGAAGGGAGGGGAAGAAGAAAAAAATGGGAAAAAAATAATCGGGAGGTGTTAGTCTCTATGCCTGCTGTTGGGATACCTTTCCCCCCCCACAAAGACCATTAGTGGTTGTGACAAAGCAAGAATGCTTTGGAGGGAAAGGGGACAAATGTATGTGTGGGTAGGGGGGGGGATAAATGGGGAGGGAGGGAAGGGGGGGGGAAGGGGAGCACTACACTAAAGAGCCAACGGGAAGTAGAATTAAGAGACTGGAAATATGAAAAATGGAAAATAGATTGAGAGTGTCAACATTAAATGTGAAAGGATTAGGGTCAATAATAAAGAGAAAAAGGATAGAATCAATATTAAAAAGATAAGGCTGATATAATTTTCTTACAGGAAACACATGGAAAACGAGATAAAAAAAATTAAATTAATTGGGTTGCCACTTATGAGGAAGCATTTGGTACATCTAAATTAGAGGAGTAGCAACCATAATTTTTAAAAATGTAATTTTATTGTAGTAAGTGTAGAGCCAAAAGAAAAAGGTAGATATGTAATTATACAAGGAGAAATAGATGGAGAAATATATGTTTTGGCAATATTTATGCACTTAATGAGAAGCAAAAAGAGTTTTATGAAGAAATATTTAGTAAGATCAAAAATATGAATGGAGATTATATAATAATTGCAGGTGATTTTAATATGGTGATGAACAGTTGGAAAGTAAATCGGATCCATTAATTAGAGATAGATATAGCAATATAATAATTTTAAACAAATTGGTGAGTAGAAATGAATTGTTAGATTTTTGGAGGTTAATAAAGGGTGAGGAAAAGAAATATATGTACTATTCATCAGTCTATAAAAATTATTCAAGAATAGATTATATTTTCTATAAAGAATATGATACCAAATTAAAAATAAGAAATTGAAAAATAAAAGTAAAATATGCTTTATAATTTTGGATATAGCTTTGAAAAAGAATTACAAAGAAGCAAAAAGGGGGAGATTGGACACCAATTTATTCAATTATAAAGAGATAATAAATAAAATAGAGAAGGAATGGCAAGGTATTTGGGATATAAATAAAAAAAGGAAGTATCACAAGATGTATTATGGGAACATGAAGGCAGTGGAAAAAGGAATATGTATTAAAAATAAAAAAATTTAAAAAGAAACTAAGGGGAAAAAATTGATTTTAAAAAAAGAAATAAAGGAATTAGAGATAATAGATAAGACTAAAAAGAAAATAAATTACAAGAAAAAGAAACAAATTAGAAAAGATAGAAATGGATGAAGTTCAGAAAAAACTAATATATTTAAAAAGGGAATTTTTTGAATAAAATAAAAATTAAAAAAATTTGGTAATAGTACAAAAAAAAAAACTAGGAACATGATTGGAGTAGTAAAAGAAAAGTTAGGCAAAGAAAATAGGCTGATGAAGGATAGATTAAAAATTTTTGAGGAATTTTTTAAAGAATTGTATAGGAAAAAAAATAAGAAAATTAAAGGAATTTTTAAAAAAGAATTGGAAAGAAGGTAACAAACAAATAAAGGGCTGATGGAAGAAATGATATCAGAAGGGAAAAAAAAGAAGAATAAATAATTTAAAAGGGGGAAAAATCACCAGGATTGGATGGATTAGGTCCAGAATATTATAAAATATTTAAAAAGTTTTTAATTCCTAAATTAAAAGTATTATATAATAGTATATTAAGGAGTGATAAAATCCCTTTATCATGGAAGCAATCATTAATAATATTAATTTTTAAAACCAGGAAAGGATCCACTACCCAGGTTCTTATAGACCAAATCTTTAAAAACCAAGATGCAAAATATTACACAAAAATGGGAAAAATGAATAAATTTATTTATAAGTGTATACACAAAGATTAATGGGGCTTTATTCAAGGAAGACTGAGGGCAAATTTAATGGGGAAAATGATAAAAAATAAATAATAGAGATAAACAAAAAGCTGGAATTCTAGTATGAGATATATTTAAAGCTTTTGACTGTGTGGAATGGCTGGCGTTAAATGTAATTGTAAAAAAAATAGGATTAGGAGAGAGATTTAAAGGGTTAATAAATCAATTATATTCACATAACATAGCTATAGTGATGGTAAATGATGGAATTACAAAACAGATTCAAATATCAAGAGGAATGAACAGGGATGTCCATTATCTCTAGTTTTATTTGCAAATTTATAGAAATTTAGCCAATGTAATAAGAAATTATGAGAATTTGGAAGGAACTGGAATCAAGGAAAAAAATAAGAAAAGTTTATTTGCAGATGATACATTGTTAAAAATTTAAAAACCCCAGTAAAAAAGAAGACAGAATAACAATCATTTAAAAGAGTTGGGCTGGTACAGCTAAGGCTATGGCTAGAATTCTTGGGCTGCTAGGGTTAAGGTTAGGGCTAGCTCTGCTGGGTTTTAAAGAATTTTTTTTTTTTAGATTTAAGTAATTTTATTAAAATTTTAACATCCTACAAACACGTTTGCCCACAGTAAAATAGTACAAATAATACAATTAGAACAATATAAAATTACAAATGAAATGACAAAATACAGTTATCAGCCTACAATATAACAAAATATTACACTTCTTCAAAAAAGTACGCAATGTTATTTCAATTTTCTAAAATTACACTTATCTTTATACAAGGATTACAATTTCCATACAATTATTTTTCATTACCACTATTCCTAGTCCTGTTTTCCTGTCAAACTTTCTTAATATTATTACATTTATGTACAAAAAATGAACAATATTATTGAAATTACAAATAAAATTTAAATTATAATTAAGCTGTAAATTTAAACTAGGTTTTTTTTCCCAAATGCAACTGAGAGAAAACCACGCCCACAATTTCACAGATATAAGCTTCAAATTAATACATCCCCTCGAGCAAACCACTCCGCCAAGACCCTGTTTTTTTAACTGCCCATGACCTCCCTAAGGAGGTCAGGGGCCAACATGCTCATCGTGGCTGTCACCTGGAAAGGCACTGGCTCCTCTTTCCACCACTTTTCCCTCCAGCTTTCTTACTTTTGATATAACTACTCATTCCAGTTCAAATTTCCCAAATTCTCCATCTCTCTGGTCTCCCTGTCCTTTTTAATTCACTATTCTAACTGGCTCCTCTTACCTCCTCCAGCAAACCCAAGGTGTAGTTACTAATATGGGATAGGGGTGGAATGGAGAGGAAAGAAGGGATGGTGAACGAAGGGGGCCTCCAGGTCAGGAAGGCAGGGTGGAAAAGTGCCAAGGGCAAGGGGGGGTCCCGGGGGGAGGGAGGGGGGAGCAACGGAGGGGAAAAAAAGACCCACTCGGCATGGGAGGCCCACCCATCTGTTATCAAAGCTTGCATAAAAACTTCTACTTTTTAAGAAAATAACAGTGGTGAAGCCACTGAATCTGGCCCAAATGTTTCCACCATCACAATCTCTGTCACCATCTCTTCAGGCAAGCCCTCAGGACACCCACCCGACACGAGCACCATCTGTCCCTCTACCACCAATTCTCCACTTCCCAGCCCCTTTCCTTTCCTTTTCTTTGCCCTTTTTGGCTACCACCCCGATTCCTCATCACTTCATGCCTTTTGCTCCTTGACTCCTTGGGGTCCTTTGTCCCTTTGCTTCTCCTGTCTGTTTAGGTTGTCTGCTCCCCTCCCCTCACAGCCACCAACAATTCTCTATACTAATTCCTTAGGGGCTGACCCAGTCTTTTCTCCAACTCTTCTCCTCTTTTTAAAAAATATGAACCTATTATGACCCCTAACTTTCTCTTCCCCCACTTTGTTCTTTCTCTGGGGGTTTTCCCTCTTTTTTCCCCACCCTCCCCAAATCCATTGGCATCTTTTCCCATTCATGCATCATGCTGTCTGTTTCCAAAAAGGTCCGAAATGGTTTCCCCTCTGTTTTTTCCCCCTTCACAGGTGGCAACTCCTCTCCCCTGGCTCTCAAGGCGTCCCCTTTGCACCCCAGCTGTTCCTTTGGGCTAGCTCTTTCCTTCCCCTTTTGGCTACTTCTTGGGCCTTCTCAAAGACTTTTGGGATCTTGTTGGTTGTAAAAGGCCTGCGGAAAAAAAAGTGTGTCCCAATTCACCACAAAAGTTGCACCTGATGCGCTGCAAGGCACCTCAAAGGCCCCTGGGGCCCCAGCGGGAGCACAGCGGAGTGGTGCACAAATGTCTCTGGTACGAAGACCCACAGTGGAAACAAACCTGGGGGTACCGTTGACCTGGTGATCCCCCATCGGCCCCCCGGAAAAGTACTTGGGGATCTTTCCATGCCTATATTCGGGGTCCCCATTCTTAAA
>CAOKZL010004815.1:0-29931 GCA_948472985.1 Iguana delicatissima | reverse complement strand
TTCAGCAATATTTTTTCCTGAGATAGAAAGAAGTTCTCTGGAGAAATTAGATGCAGTTGAAATATACAGATTTGAGATCCTATGTCTGTAACTCCCCAGACTGTATTGTCTAGTTCCTGTACCTTTTCCTCCTATTCCCCAATCCAATCTATATTCAGAGTTATGAACATACAGAGGTTGTGTTTCTGAGGGAATACCCTGCCCTCCTCCTTGCTGCTAGCCCTTGCCTCCATAACAACCAGCCTATTCAAGACAGACACAGTTGACTGAGGCCCAGGAGCAATCTGCTTGAGAATTCTAAAGGCCCCTTCCTAAACTGCAAAGCCCAGGATTCCATATAATCTTCCTAGGCAACCAATCATATGAGATCTTCCCCTGACACACACAGACTCACTTTGACTTTAATATATTAGATTTATATTCTATTACATTATTTCTATTTGCTGTTGCATTCTTTGGATGTAATATATGTTACCTTATTGTTTCTATGTTAAAATGTTTATGTAGAGATATTTTCTAATAAAAGGATAAATTTATTCAATGCAGTGGTTCCCCAAGCTTGAGCCAGACAGGCCCAGCAAGACAGCTGCTAGTCAAGTAGAGAGAATCTCCAGGGAATCTTGTCTTGGTTGGGAGGGGGAGAGGGAGAGACCAAAGCACTGGTGGAGTTGGGGTTTCCCTGACAGGGATTGCTGAAAATCTGAGCCCACCACGGCAACTCCTCTTTTAGCTGACGTCTTTCAGAAGATGTTGCTGCATCCACAGCCCTTTTAGTGATAGGGATGTGGAAATTTCTGGATTTCAATAAGATTGCCTTTCTCTGAATCCCACCTGCATTTTCTTCCCACCCTTGTTTTGTAGTAGTAGTAGTAATAATAATAATAATAATAATATTTATTTTTATCCCGCCTCTCCCAGTGGATCGAGGCGGCATTACAGGAACATATAAATACATTAAACATTAAAATGTAGCCCATCCTCCCCACCCACCAACCCTTCTATCCCCCTAAAACACATTAACTATTAAAAACAAATTAAAAACAAAATTAAAAACAAAGGGACAACTGATGAGAGGCGGTGGAACACTAGTCTGGGAAGACCTGTCGGAAAAAACAGTCTTGACTGCTTTTTTAAAGCAGTCAAGACTGGTAATGTGCCGGGTCTCCTCCGGCAGGCCATTCCATAACTTGGGAGCGACCGAAGAGAAGGTCCTCTGGGTAACCGCAGCCAACCTAGTTCTGATTGGCTGCAGTAGATTCCTCCCAGAGGACCTTAATGTGCGGGGCGGATTATATGGGAGAAGGCGATCCCGCAGGTAGGCTGGCCCCAAGCCATGAAGGGCTTTAAAGGTAAAAACCAACACCTTGTACTGTGCCCGGAAACTAATAGGCAGCCAGTGTAAAGACTTCAATATAGGTGTTATGTGGTCAGTTTTAGATCTTCCGGTGACCAACCTGGCTGCCATATTCTGAATTAATTGAAGTTTCCGGACTAAGCACATGGGTAGCCCTATGTAGAGCGCATTGCAGAAGTCAAGCCGTGAAGTTACCAGCGCATGTACCACTGTTTTTAGGTGTTCCAAGTCCAGGAAGGGGCGCAGCTGGCGTATCAGCCGAAGCTGATAGCAGGCACTCCTGGCTGCCGCATCAATTTGAGCTGTCATCTGAAGCGGTGAATCCAAGAGCACCCCCAAGCTGCAGACACAGTCTTTCATGGCAAGTGTGACCCCGTCTAGAACTGTTTGACAAACCTCCATACCTGGGCTAGGGCCCTTGACAGCAAGTACCTCCGTCTTATCTGGATTCAGCTTCAGTCTGTTTTTCCTCATCCAATCCATTACTGCTTCAAGGCATACATTTAGAGGCAAGATGCCATCCTTAGCTGATGCTATTATCTGAGGCATGGAGAGATATATCTGGGTGTCATCAGCATACTGATAGCACCTTGCTCCATGCCTCCTGATGATCTCTCCCAGCGGTCTCATGTAAATGTTAAATAACATTGGGGACAGGACGGTGCCCTGAGGGACGCCAGATTTAAGCTCTTTTTTCGAGGAGCAGCTGTCCCCAAGCATCACCATCTGGTACTACCTGAGAAATAGGACCGGAACCACTTAAGTGCAGTGCCCCCGATCCCCAGCCCTCAGACGTTCCAGAAGGACACCATGGTCTATGGTATCGAAAGCCACTGAGAGGTCCAAGAGTACCAGCAGGGTCACACTTCCCCTGTCGATACCTAGGCGTAGATCATCCACTAAGGCGACCATGGCGGTCTCAACTCCATATCCTGCCCTGAAGCCAGTTTGAAATGGATCTAGATAGTCTATTTCATCCAAGACAGCTTGGAGCTGAAGGGCAACAGCCCTCTCGATCACCTTGCTTAAAAATGGAAGATGGGAAACTGGTCTATAATTATTCATGTCCAGGGGATCTAGGGAGGGCTTTTTTAGAAATGGACGTATAATTGCTTCTTTTAAACAAGCTGGAAAATTGCCCTCCCTGAAGGATGCATTAATAGTATGTCTTAAGTGGGTCTTAATCGCAACTCCTCCCTGGACGACCAGCCATGAAGGGCAGGGATCAAGAGGGCAAGTTGTCCTTCTTACCTTTCCAAGAAGCTTGTCTACGTCCTCAGTACTCACTGACTGAAATCTATCCAGTATAATCCTATTCACGGGATCGCCGGACACTCCATTTGTAACCTCTGCTATAACACTGGTATCCAAGTTGGCTCTTAGCTGAGAGATTTTATCTGCGAAATGATTGTTCAAAGCATCACAGCAAGCTACGTTAGGTTCTAACAACGAGTTCAGGGGAGTGGGTAACTGAGTCAAATCCCTTACCACCCTGAACAGCTCTGCTGCATGAGAAATCGCAGACGCAATACGTGCAGAGAAGAAGGTCTTTTTCACTGCATCTATTGCCACTCCATAGGAATAAAGGAATTCTCTATAGCGTGTCCTGTCAGATAAGAGTTAAGATTTCCGCCAGTTGCGCTCTAGTTGTTGTCCAGCCTGCTTCATATTCCTAAGTTCTACTGTATACCAAGGATTGCGGTTTACAGCAGGCTGGAAAGGACGCTTGGGAGCAATGTGTCGACAGCCCTGGTAAGATCACAATTCCAGGTATTAACCAGGGCTTCGACAGGATCACCGACGATACCAACCATAAGACCATCGAGGGCTTTCTGGAATCCAGTAGGTTCCATTTACCTTCGGGGGTGGACCATTCTAATAGGTCTACCACCCCTGCAGGGGCGGATAGCAACCATTAGTTTAACCCTGACCAGGAAGTGATCAGTCCATGACAAGGTGGTAGCATTTGTTATCTCCACCCACGGCTGTGCCTGTTCCATACTGAAGATCGCATCGAGGGTATGACCTGCACAATGTGTTGGCCCAGAGGCTAACTGGGATAGGCCCATGTTTGTCATGGATGCCATGAACTCCCGAGCTGCACCTGTCAAACTGGTCTCAAATGGGATACTGAAGTCGCCCAGAACCAGAAGTCTGAGCGACTCCAACTCTGAAACCAGCTCTGTCAGCTCGGCCAGGGAGTCTGATGGCAGCGGGGTGGTCGGTCACTAACAGAATCCCTAGCTTCCCTTGCATTCAGGCTCAGGTATATACACTCGAAGTGATCTGTTTTCCGGACAGGTATCCTGGTCAGTATAAAATTGTCTTTGTGAACTAAGGCTACTCCCCCCCCCCGCCTGTTTCCCCCTTACCTGCTCACTGACAGGTATCCGGCTGGCAAGGCCTGGACCCAGGTTGTGGCACTATCGTCTTCAGCCAGGTCTCTGTAAAGCAGTGGTTCTAACCTGTGGTCCCAGATGTTTTTGGACTTCAGCTCCCAGAAGCCCTGAGCATTGACCATAGTGGCTGGGGCTTCTGGGAGCTGAAGTCCACAAACATCTGGGGACCCCAGGTTGAGACCATGCTGTAAAGCATGCCAGGTCAGCGTCTTCATCCTTTAAAAGGTCATGGATAATATGTGTTTTCTTTTTTATTGACCTGACATTGCACAGGAGCAAGGAAAGGTTCTGTGCGTGGTTTGGTTCGCTCTCCAGACAACTTGGGGTAGCAGGGCAAATGGAAGGGGGGATAGGTATTAAACATCTATCTCTCCTTCCCCTATAACGACATTTCGCCCTGCTATCACCATATCTCCCTTTGCCCCGCACAGTACTTATTGTCGCTCCCCGTTGCTCATCCATTACATACAACCGCCCCTTATCAGAAAAAATACCCCGTGTTTGCCCGCCCCCCCACTCCTACTTCCCCTTCCTTCCTCCCTCTCATAAATTTTAACGTCAGGCAGGAGGGTGTAGCCAGCACCAAGCCCCTCTGAGTTCTTCTCCCAGCCTCTTTCAAAGGCCAGGCAGGAGGGCGTGGCAACAGCAAGCCCCTCTGGGTTCTTCTCTCAGCCTCTTCTAAAGGCCAGGCAGGAGGGGGTGGCCGGCAGCAAGCCCTCTCAGTTCTTCTCCCCGCCTCTTCCAAAGGCCAGGCAGGAGGGTGTGGCCGGCAGCAAGCCCCTCTCAGTTCTTCTCCCAGCCTCTTTTAAAGGCCAGGCAGGAGGGTGTGGGCCAGAAGCAAGCCCCTCTCAGTTCTTCTCTCAGCCTCTTTTAAAGGCCAGGCAGGAGAGTGGGACCAGCAGCAGCCCCTCTGAGTTCTTCTCCCAGCCTCTTCCAAAGGCCAGGCAGGAGGGTGGGGCCAGCAGCAGCCCCTCTAGTTCTTCTCCCAGCCTCTTCCAAAGGCCAGGCAGGAGGGTGGGACCAGCAGCAGCCCCTCTGAGTTCTTCTCCCAGCCTCTTCCAAAGGCCAGGCAGAAGGGTTGGGCCAGCAGCAAGCCCCTCTCAGTTCTTCTCCCAGCCTCTTCCAAAGGCCAGGCAGGAGGGTGGGACCAGCAGCAGCCCCTCTTAGTTCTTCTCCCCGCTTCTTCCAAAGGCCAGGCAGGAGTGTGGAGCCAGCGGCAAGCCCCTCTGAGTTCTTCTCAGCCTCTTCCAAAGGCCAGGCAGGAGGGTGGGGCCAGCAGCAGCCCCTCTCAGTTCTTCTCCCAGCCTCTTCCAAAGGCCAGGCAGGAGGGTGTAGCCAGCACCAAGCCCCTCTAGTTCTTCTCCCAGCCTCTTTTAAAGGCCAGGCAGGAGGGCGTGGCAACAGCAAGCCCCTCTGGGTTCTTCTCTCAGCCTCTTCTAAAGGCCAGGCAGGAGGGTGTGGCCGGCAGCAAGCCCTCTCAGTTCTTCTCCCAGCCTCTTCCAAAGGCCAGGCAGGAGGGTGTGGCCGGCAGCAAGCCCCTCTCAGTTCTTCTCCCAGCCTCTTTTAAAGGCCAGGCAGGAGGGTGTGGCCAGAAGCAAGCCCCTCTCAGTTCTTCTCTCAGCCTCTTTTAAAGGCCAGGCAGGAGAGTGGGACCAGCAGCAGCCCCTCTGAGTTCTTCTCCCAGCCTCTTCCAAAGGCCAGGCAGGAGGGTGGGGCCAGCAGCAGCCCCTCTAGTTCTTCTCCCAGCCTCTTCCAAAGGCCAGGCAGGAGGGTGGGACCAGCAGCAGCCCCTCTGAGTTCTTCTCCCAGCCTCTTCCAAAGGCCAGGCAGAAGGGTTGGGCCAGCAGCAAGCCCCTCTCAGTTCTTCTCCCCGCCTCTTCCAAAGGCCAGGCAGGAGGGTGGGACCAGCAGCAGCCCCTCTTAGTTCTTCTCCCAGCTTCTTCCAAAGGCCAGGCAGGAGTGTGGAGCCAGCGGCAAGCCCCTCTGAGTTCTTCTCTCAGCCTCTTCCAAAGGCCAGGCAGGAGGGTGGGGCCAGCAGCAGCCCCTCTCAGTTCTTCTCCCCGCCTCTTCCAAAGGCCAGGCAGGAGGGTGGGGCCAGCAGCAAGCCCCTCTGAGTTCTTCTCCCAGCCTCTTCCAAAGGCCAGGCAGGAGGGTGTGGCCAGCAGCAAACCCCCCCCGCATCAAACCCCTGCTAATCAGGTGCAAGACGCTGTGTTTTCATCCTGCAGTGAAATTTGTTCACATTTTTGCATATTGTCCATCATTTACTCAATAAAGAATTCTTCCCCAAAAAAGTGTGAGTTCTTTTGATTAGCTCCTTGGGTTTTGCTAGTTGTTGTCACCTCCACATCTACTCTTGTGCCAAGACATAGAGACCGGACACCATGCTGTGGGTTAAAAGTATTGGCCACAACTTTAATGCAATTGTAGAGTTCAGTAATTAACTAAATCTATATAAACCAACATACTCATACGTCATTACCTAAATTTACATACATAAGGATATTCATCAGTGAGTAATCATGTATATTCCAATGAGGCGAGGGGACACAGGGACTGACGGTTTCTGAAACAGGAAACGCCAGGCAGAGCGGTAGCCAGGGCTCTATGTTGAACATGTGGCAGGGTGTCCCATATCATTCAAGCAGGGGATCAACCCATCTTACCCAAATGAGGCCATTCCCCTCCTGTCTGCTGGCATAAGGTCATCTGCATATGCCCAGAGTGCAGGATCCCCCCCCAGTACCAGTTTTGCATTCCTAGGATATTACTTCCCTCCTTAGATCTGACCATAATCCTATGATCTCATGTGATTTCAAATGAGATCTGTTACAAGCGCATGCCAGATCTCAATCCCAAGTCTTGAGTCTTGGGGCAAGCTTTCTCTGAGTGGATACAAGCCCCTGCTGCTGGCCTAGTAAGGGATCTCAGTGCAAATTGCTTACTTTCCACTCTGTTGGAGGCTATTTCTAGCTGTTTCTTGGATCTGCACTAGGGCTCTTCCAATTTCATTTTTAAACAGTGGTGTGGGTTCTTGAGGTGGTCCAATGATTTGAGGGACAAATTTTCTGGTCTTTGTATTTTTTATTTAATGTTGCAGAGGAAAAGTGACTTTTCGCTGATGAACTGATGCAGTATACCATTAAAAGAAGGAGTCTTTTTCATTCCAGAATTAAAAAGGCCCTTTTCAGAGTGGAATAGAATGTCACAGGTAGTATTGGTAGTTGCAGAAAAAAGTCCAGAACAAAAAAATATCATTTGATTCTTTCTATTTAAATGGAACTACAGTGGGCCCTCAGTTGCCACTGGGGTTTTTCTAGGATCTCCCATGGATACCAAAATCTGTGGCTAGACAAGTCCCATTATATGCAGTGGAGTAGTATAATGGCATTCCTTATCAACTTTGAGTGCCAGAGAGTTTGAGGATTTGTGAGATGGTGGGAGGCTTAACATCCAAACAGTGAGTTACGTGTTTGAGAAGAGGCTGGAACTCATTGAATGTTTTCATGAAATTGAAAGAAATTGGAAGTTCGATGACCCAGCAGCTCAGATGGCCAGTTGGTTTATTCAGTTACTGGAAAAGGACGGTGAGTTCCTATACTTACTGTTCCTGTTCCACAGAATAATGCCGCAAGTGGATGCCTTCCGGAGGCAACTCTGGAGGATAGCAATGGACTCTGTAGCAGTCGGGAAAGCTGCCTCAAACTTTGTGAGCGCCATCAGTTCTGTCACTGGAAGCTTGTTCTTTGAGCTGCCTCCCGAATCCATGCTGCCCAGAGGCAAAACTAAGGAGATCTTGGACCAAGTGGCATCAGAAGCCTGCAGCATCATCATTGCACATGCCAAAGAACGTTTTGCATTCACCGTTCACCTACTTAGTGCAACACTGGTCCAGGGGACTTTGTTTCGGGCTCATAACCGGACATTTCCACAAGAGGCACTGGATCAAACTGTGGAGGCCTACCCGATGCTAGAGAAAGAGAGGCTGAAGACAGAGCTTTGCGTCTTGTACAAAATGAAAGAACTCTACAGTTGCACAAGACTTCAACACTTCTGTGTGTGCTTGTAGATACACCTTAGAGCAGACGTTGACATTGCTGAGGATTGTGATCACCACTCCAAAAATGATGGCAGAAACAGAACACACACCTTCAGCTCTGAAGAGGGTGAAGGCTCTCTTGCGGACCACCACCTCCCAGGACAGGCTCAGTGCTTTGGCGACCCTTTTCATCAAGAAAGAGAGGATTAAAAACATCCCAGACTTCAATAACAAGACAATTGAACTGTTTGCAAGGCAGGCAGAACACTGTGCCGACTTCTTGTATAAGTAGTGAGGAGGGCCAGTTTTCCAGAAACTGCTTTTCAAAACTGAGTTTTAAAAAAATGTGTGCTGATAGGCTGCCTTTCAAGAGATGGAGTCAGACTGGTTGTCCAAGAGGAGTGGGTGGTCTGTTAGCACTCCAGCTTCTCCTGGGGCTTTCTGTTGTCAATTGACAAGCATAGTTCAGCCTTCCCCACCTGGTGTTTTGTACCACAGCTCCCATAAAGCCCAGCCAGCCATGTTGGTTTGGGAAGGCCAGGGCAGATTCTCAGAGTTGAGCCTCATTCAGACACATTTGTTGATTGTCACAGTGAATGAGAAGGCCACATCTCACGCTGTCCTTGTCTCTTGGGAGTGACCTCGCATGAAAGCTCTCAGCCAGTGTGCTACACTCAGCAGAGGCCAAGCCTCAGCGGGAACAGCATTCTTTACCGAGGCACAGAAATTACCGCCGTTTTTTACTTTTAACAATATCTGTTTTGTTGCAATTCTCCTTGCCTGGTAATCATTTTAAAAAAGTTTTAAGAATAAAAAGTGTATGAAAATATAATTGGAACGACAGTTTACTGCCAGTCTAAGCTGTTGTGTACATTAGCCACTGTTTGTCATTTTGACCATGGTAGAAAGACAAGACGTGGTAAGTTGACTTGGAATGAAATTGGGTTACTGATTACTGAAGCCAAAATTGTATCATGAAGATATTATAGACTTTTCATAATGCTCCCCTACGGGCAAGATGCATGTGTTTTCATCCTTGAAAACAATAAAAAAGGTGACTTTTTTTAAAAAAATCTGATTTTCAAATAGACTTTCTGTGGAGGTAATTGAAAATTATTTGTAGTGTTTGCAGTATATTGTAATACTGCCTCAAAGTAACGTGAAGAACAGTGCCACAAATGTGGATTGTCCCACTGGCATTAGAAATATTCTTAAGTTCTCAATACCTGCAATGACTCTTCTATCATATGGAAAAAAAACCTGGTTCAACCTGGTGAAAATAGAATAAATATACAGGAAAGGCACTGCAGCCCAAGAACCATAAAGCAGTGCTAGAAGAACACTTAACTATTTTAGCCAGTTATATTGCAGAATGTCTTTTTGGGACTACTTAACCTATGTGTATAAGTCAACCTCATGTATAACGAGTCAAGGGAAGGCTTGGGGGGCCAAAATTGCAGGTTTTGATATGATCTGTGGATAAGTCGAAGGTCATTCTGCGGAGAGGCTAAAGTTCCAGTGCTGTCTCACGGGGCAAGCCAACCCCGGCTGCCACCATTTTCCCACTCAGGCATTCAAAAAGGCCTTTCACATTCTACTCAGAGAAGGGGAAGGGTCTTTTTCTGGTCAAAGCTAGGGTACAGTATTAACTCATACCAAAAAAGGAACCATTCCCTTCTCTCAATAGAGTGTCAAAAGGCAACAGCTTAGTCCATCCTGGGAGAATCTCAAAAGAGGCACCAACCCCCATCCTGCCTTGGTGCTCCTTTAAAGGGAAATGCGAAAGAGCTGCTGCTGCCGCAACCGTTTTCCCACTCAGGCATTCAAAAAGGTCAGAAATGGTGCCATGGCAGAGAAGGTAGAGGACATTGGCGCTTCTTTAGGTTTTCCTGGGGTGGACTAAGCTCTTGCCTTTTGCCACTCTGCTCAGAAAAGGGGACAATTCTTTCTTTAATAAGTGCAGTACTTACATTGATCTGTGGATAACCTGAACCAGGTTTTTTTGGGTCGATGTTTTGACTAAAATGCCTGACTTATGCAGGAGTACACACAGCGTCTTGCATTATTTTAAATGATTTGAAATTGTTTAGATTGGGTTTATCACATAGCATCCTTAGATCTTTTGACATAGGGCAGGATATGACGATTTAAGTAAACGTTTTGAATGAGTTCTTTGAGGTCAGATGGACTACGTGAGTAATACAAAAGGAACTTGCAAATACGTTGTCAGAACCTCTGTCTGTAATCTTTGAGAACAGGTAAAGCCGAAGGAGACCTGAGGCGGGCCAAGGTACACATGGATGAATGGGTGGGGGGTGGAATCCAGGAAACAACCAACTGGTCAGCTCCATTTCGATATCAGCAAACATTTTAGAACAGGTGTTGAAAGAGATGGTCTCTGAGTACTTAGACAAGAACACTGATGATAGAAACCAGCATGATTTTTCAAAACTGCTGTGGCTGACTAACCTTGTCTCTCTTTTTCACAGACTACCTGCTGGGTAGATGAGAAGAATGCTGTGAATGTACTGTATCTTGATTTCAGCAAGGCTTTTTCCAAAGTCTCCTGCAGATAAGTTGGTAAAATGTGGACAAGACAGTTCTCCTGTTAAGTAGAATTGTAGTTAGCTGATGAACCAAACCTAAAATGGTTTCTCCTCATTCTGGAAGGAAGTTACATGGGTGCTGCAAGGATCTGTCTAGAGCCCACCGTTGTACAAGATCTTTATAAACAAACTAGATGAAGAAGTTGGAAGAGTAGGTAAATCAGGTTTGCAGATGACATCAAAATGGGAGGGGTAGACATGCAGGCAGATCATACAAAATCTGTGAGTGAATCCAGACGGAGTGAAATTTACACTAACTGTGCTCATCTTCTAGTGTTTTTGCATTTAAATTTGGTTTTCACATGGTGCATCTGAGCATCTGGAATAATGAGTTGCCATTAGTGTGGACTTTCACCACTGCCAATATTTTTTTCTTTTTTAAGCACTATAAGAAGCAAGCCATAGTTCTGTGGTTGTTTGCACTTCTTTTGTGTCATGTTATATTCCTGCAGCCTGAATCACTACTACCAGTTTCGCTCTTCCACATTTATTTTCAAACTCCTCCCTTGCTTTATTTCCCTCAGCCTAATGTTGGCCACATTTTTCTGAGCTGCTTCTGTTTAGGCAGAGTCAGAAGGCTGCCCCTTCCTGATTTGTGTCAATACAGCTTCCTTCACAGTAGACACATATTTGTGCCTCAGACAAAGGAGACTTTTTTCCCCTCTTTCAAAGTAGGGGTTTTTTTTTATGCTATTCCCCAAAATGACTAAGATGAGAAGGTTTTTGTGGAGTGGACGAGAAGTCAGTTTTTCAAAATTTCAACAATTGGTGGGTGGGAAAGTAAAATTATTGATGGCATTTTCAACTCTGTTCTGATTTTGTGCTCATGCTAGCTGGGTTCTTGTCGTGTGGTCAAAGCAGCCCAAAGACTAGGTGGTCAGGATCCAAGAAGGAATAACTGTCCTATCAAGGGCATTATAAAAGTTGGGTCCAAATTTGACTCAGAGAGATTTCAGGAGGACAAAGAGGTATACAGGGAGAATACCAATGTGGTCTCTGTGCACACACACTTTGCCCAGCTGTTTTTCAGATGTCTTTGCAAGCACAGCTTTTGAGAACATATTGGACTGGCTGCCCAACCAAATGAATTATTCCAACCTCAGTGGAGGAGGAGGTCTCAAAGCTGATGGTTTTAATAGAAGCTCTGATGTGGATTATTACACTAAGAATGAAGATCAAGCGATAACAAAAGTACAAGTAAACAAATTTGTTGAAGGTAAATGACATATAGCAAATCACTCAACATCTTGAGGGGAAGAAGTAGGAGAAAGGAGGTAGAAAGGAATAAAGAGAAGCTGTTACTGTAATTTCATGTTAATTTTATTTATTGTAATTTTATATATATTATAAGGATGTATTGTAATCTTTAGTTCCATATACTTTCTTTTTAAATAAGTCATGATTGTTGTTTTACTGTACATTCTGTCTGAACATCCATTTATTTATATAATAGTTTTCTTTTGTTTTTAGTTAATATACATGTTTTAAAAAAGGAAAGAAAAGATCCAGGCTCTGAGATCTGGGTGCCCTCAGTGTGCTATGACCCATCTGTGGTACCCTGGGCCTCAGGACTAACACTTGTAATCATTTCCTTAAAGAGTAGGTGACATGTATCCAGCACACCCACACCCAAACCGCACATGTATTGCCAGTGCATTGAATCAGTTACTGGACCTGGAGAGTAACAGTGAATTAAGAAATGGCTGTGCTAGTTAGGGAATTCGTGGAGCTGTAGTCCAAAGAAGTAACTTTTTCAGGCTCTGGCTGACACTGGCAATGCACCCACCATTCCTTCTTAGCACAGTGGAAGAGTGCTAGGCCCTGGACCGGAGTTCTGCCCCTTTCAGTCTTCCTAATTTCTAGGACTTGAGTGATGTCTTTACAGAACCTTCAGTCAGTCATAAAACTCAGGGTGATTTTGTGAGAAGGTTTTTGCCTTGTCCTCCTCAGTGCTTTCTTGCACACTCGGCATAGGAATGAACAGGACCATACTGGGTAAGGTGATATAATTTGGGCAAGAAGAGTTAGTGTGAAACTCATTCCTCACGTGAGGAAAAAGCAAAAAGAGGACTCCACCTTCTCCAGGCCTGCTCTGCCTGGACTTGTTTCATGGACCCAGTCAGTGCCTGTTTCCTTGTCCCAGCAGGGATTCTTAGCCTGCTCTTTGGGGCTTAGTGGGGGGAAAAGAGTAAAGGATGTGAAAATCTCTAGTTCTACCCAGAGCTGACAGAAAACATTCTGGGATAAAGAAAATGCATGGGGATCTCCAAAACAAAATTGGAAATAACAGGAAGAAAACATTGGAATTTCTGGAGTTTGTAAGCAGTGCGGATGAGCCCTTCCTTCTCTTCCAGAGGTCCGAGTTGGCTCTGTGTTGTGATCGACAGAGAAAGCGAAAGAAAAGGGCTGCAGCAAAGAGTTGTCCAGCTGGAGGATTCTCTTCAGCTGCAGAAGGTTCAGTGATGGGGAAATAAAGTACCAGGTAGAAGAGTCCTTGAAACAGTGGGCCAGATCCTCTGGTGAGCCCCAGCCAGAGCAAACCCCCAAAATCAGCTAGATTTCGCATTGTTTGTACTCACCGATCAGCAGTGGATTCAATGGTGCTCATAACAAGTTCTTTATCCTTGAGTAGCCTTACTCTCCAAAGGTCTACTTTGCTTTGCCTGATCAAAAAGAAAAACCCAAAAAAACAAAAAGCCACAGCCTGTGTTTTAGATGCCTCCTTATAGTGGTGTTGAGATGTTGGCTCACTTTCTGCTTTGTACCAAAATGGAGTCCTGCAGTGAAGGCATGAGGCTAAAGGTGAATCCCAGTAAGATGGAAGCTCTCTGGCTAGGTGCTTTCTGAGTCTGGAAAATTAAAGATCTTGCTTGTTCGGATGGGGCTGTGCTCTTAACTAAAGAACCAAGATCCCAGTTTGAGACACTTGGATCCGTGGCTGTCACTGGAGGCAAAAGTGACCTCTGTGGCAAAAAGTCCCTCTCACCAATGGAGGCTGTCACCCCAACAGCAGGTGGCTGTGGTTGGGAAGAGCCAGGCCATTGGGGACAACAGGTGGTTTGGATAAAACTAAACCGAAACAAAAATGCATAAAGTGCAGATGAATGCAAAAGGTGTATAACTCAACTGATAACGGAGTGCTCACCCATATAGTGCCTGTAACCAATCTGTTCTATACAGTGTCTGTCATACAAGAGAACCGGCCTGAAGAGCAGCTGGTGCCGAATGCAGGGAATGGCCTTGCCGCCTGCGCATTACAAGGGGGCGTCAGACCTCACATTGACATTGCCTGCCAGTCTGAGGCCAATGAAAGGGGAGAACAGCTTCTCTCCCACTAGCCCCGTCTCCCAGGCATTGTGACGTCACAGCTGAGTGCCAGCAGCCGGGAGGAACCAGCGGCAGAGCCCGTGGGCCCCACAAGCCCTCCCTGTGTGTGAGGGGGTTGTGTGGCCGTGGAGGAATCGATTCGCCATCAATTCGCCATTCCTGGGTTTGGCCGCAAGAGCCAGTCGAGCCGGTGTCTGGGTTGGCGTAAACTGCCGCCAAGAATGAGCATCGGGGACGTATTAACCCAGCAAGCTGGCCGTCAGTGAATGACGCCTTCCAACCCACATGAGTTGCTGCTTTTGCTGCAGCTTCTCCTACCAGGGACCAAGGCTGGGGAGGGCTGCCCAGGGCACGGCCACTTCCAGCCCGGCATAGCTGTGCCCCTGCTCCCAGACCCTGGAAGTTCTTCAAGGGAGGTGCTGCTCTCCTTGCTGTAGCCTATGAATTTCTGATTACAAGTGACTTGAAGATGGGCTTGCTGTGGTTTGGTTCTCATACCTTGGAATGATCTCCACAGACACACACATTCCCCCAACTCTTTTAGAAATGTCTTTGTAAAGACTGCTCTTTCTTTAGAAAAGATGGGAATGGTTGCCTAAGCTATTATGCTTTTCTAAAGACTGAGGAGAAGGGGATCCAGGCACTGAGATCTGGGAAACTTACTGTGGAATGACCTCCAGTTTTCAGCATTTACTTAAAAATAGCTGAAGCGTGTCCAACCTAGACACATTTTCCCAATGCATGGAAAACATTACAGCAATGTAAGAACAACATTAGTTTGGGAATTGACCATGCTAGATGGGGAAATTCTAGGAGTTGTAGTCCAATGAAATAACATTTTGAACCTTTGGCTAGCGTTGACAGTGATCCCGCCTTTTCTCCTTGGCATCATTGAGGAATGCTTGGCTCTGAGCCAGAGTCCTGCCCCGTTAGGGCATCCTGCTTTGTGGGAATTGGGTGGTGTCTTCATGAGAATTTCAATCAGGACAAACAACAAAACAAAAACCCAAACCTTGGGTTAGATGAGAACAACATCACGTTGGGTAAGGCCATGGAGTTGTTGGTACCAAGCCAAATGTGACTTGAACTCACTCAGAAAAATTGTTAGGGTTAACAGCAATGCTGGTGGCACTTGGACCCACAGTTGGCAGTTGCCCAGGTGACTCTGGTGGGACTCAAATGCAAGATCACCCTTTAAGGTCACCCTTAAATGCAAAAAAATCAGATGTGGGGACAAATCCAAACCAGTAAGTCTGCATAGATCACCCTGAGTAGTCCACACAATTTTGAGTCAAATCTGAGCCACCCCGTAAAGATCCCCAACTTTGGCCAAAGGGACTTCTCCTCCCCACTCAGCAAGAACGCAGCCAAAACTACATCCTACATGAGCAAAGAGAGAAAGACGTTTTATGGAAGAAAAGAGATTTTTTTTATAAGTTGGGAAACAATGATCTCACAGACCAGGCCTGTACAACATATGGCCCGGGGGCCGCACGCAGCCCACTAAAGGATTTCGTGCAGCCCGCATTGCTTGTGAACACGAGGGGCAAAAAAGGTTGCAGCAATTGGCTGCTGATGGTTTTGAATGAACCCAACTGGGCCGTTCCCTCCTCCTTCCCTCTGGGGACAGCAGAGAGCTGAACTGATGCTACCATTTGCCCTTGCGCAAGATGGCGGCAGTTGTGTCTTCTTCTTCTGTTTCCTGTGGATGGGCGGTGAGGGTGGAAGTGCCCAGGAAAAGGGGAAGACCAGCTGGGGCTGGAGGAGGCAAGAAAGGAGGTGGCCTCCTACCTGAGCAAGCCAACATGGACTGTTGCAATGCAAAATGGGACCCTCTGGAGGAAGCAGATTATTACAGGTCGGTGTCCTCATTCATCCCCATCCCTCCTAAATTGCATTGGAAAAAATTAAATTACACTTAAAGATTACTTTTTAAAATGCAACGTAGGTCTATTCTGGTGTGCTGCCTCATAAATTCTACCTCTCTACCATCTGGAATTCCCCTTGTTTGTCCTCCAAATCTATTTTCTTCCCCCTTCCTCATAAATAATACTTTTTTTCTGCCACCTCAAATTGTTCTCCTCCTCTTTCATTTTTTACAAATCTTTGGCAAATTACACACTGCTGCATTTCTTAAGGCATAGCTGTCTTGTTTTTTAAAATCCTATTTACGGGTTTTTGGGTGTAATCCCAACTTCCGCATCTGCATTTTTTTCAGCCATCTTAACAACAGGTCAAGAGGGTAAGACAGTGGCCGTTTCCCTGCACTATACTGTTAACACTGGTCTTATTCCACTTTCAACATGCTATGGAATCTTGGCGCTTGCAGTTTAGGGAGGGGCATTTAGAATTCCCAGCCAGAGTTTTTTTGGCCTCAGGAATCTACAAACCTCCAGAATTACACAGGATCCCAAAGCTGAATAATAGCACTATAACAGTGTAGGGCAGAAATGGCCAGTGTTGTCATTCCCCATGCTGTCTATTGGTGGTGGTGGGTGAAATTTAAGGAAGGAGGTTTCCTTAAGATTGCTGGGTAAGTTGGTAGCAGAGGCAAGACTTGAACTTTTCAGCCATAGAAAGCCACTGGGTGACCTTGGGAAATCAAAATTTCCCACCCCCAGAAAATCCAGCCAAAGGTTTGCCTCAGGGTCGCCATAAGTCGGAAAGGGGTTAAGGCACATAACAGCAATAATTCACCAAGTCATCCGGGAGAAAAAAATTTACCCGGGTACGAAAGCACTGTTTCTTAAGACTATAACTGCCAGAATTCACCAGTTAGTAATCATGCTATCTGGAGTTTTGGGAGATTGTAGTTCCCCAAAAAGGAACTTTTGTGAAGCTCTTATTTGAAAGGATGTCTTGTAAAAGACAGAGCAAGCTTGTTTTCTGCTGCTTAAGATTTTAAAGGGGCCTTTTCATACTACGCTGTTACAGTGCTATTATTCCACTTTCATCATCTTGTGGAATCCGGGGTTTTGGGAGTTTAGGGAGGGGCATTTAGAACTCTCAGCCAGACAGCTCTTTGGCCTCAAAAAAATACATGCCCCAGAATTTCACGGGATGTTAAAAGGGGGAAAATAGCACTATAACAGTGTAGTGTGGAAAGGCCCTAGGACATGGAGGAGGCCTCACGCTGCAGGAAAAGAAGTTCCACCTGAACATTAGGAAAAAAATTTTCCCCAATTTCCCTTTTTTATAATATAGTTTATTTGATGTGCAAAATAGTTTAATCATTAATTATACTATAATTTATTTTGAAAAAAACATAAAAATAAAAGCTGGATCTACATACCTTTGGGCCAGAAACCGATTGAAAGGGGAAAGATGCTCCCCGATTTTTCCCCTTTTATCTTCCGTTTTTCCTCTTTGTCTAATTGCTGGAAAGCAAGTCTGTTTTTGCTAAACCTTATCTTAGAGTGTGGCAAGAAATCAGTACTTGAGCCTAACTAATGAGTCTCTGGAATTTTTTCTGCTTCACGGGGGACCCTCTGCTGCAGTGAAGCCTTGCTTCACAGACAGCACTCTGCTCATGCTCAGAGGAGCCAAATCCTGCCAACCTTGTCATGTTATACCATTATTACACTTCATTTGGGAAAAAGTGTGCAAAAACTAACCCACGGAAAAATTTAAGTTTAGCCTATTTAATTTTGGCCCTTACTGCCAAGTTTTGCAGTTTTTGTCATAGACCATACAGCACATGTGCAACAACAATATTAAGAATATTTGCTTTCTCAGGATTAGAATTCTATACACGATTGGTAAAAGCGAGTTTTCTTAACAATGAAAAATGAACCCTGTATCACACGTGCGTTTGCTCAGTAGTGAGGTGCAAGAAATATCGTTGCAATGAGCATCAGGAACCCAGGCTGGGAACCTCGGCATTGAGCTTTGCCAGTCAACATCCGCATCATTTTAAACAGGACAAGAGGCTGACAACCAGAACCCCCTTTAAAAGTTGACTAGCGTACAAGATGGAGGACTTTAGTTAAGCCAAGGGAAAAAAGACAAAGAGGGAGTTCCTTTGGCTTAGACGTTCAAGCAGGAACCCCCCTTCGTGACTGAAACCGTCGGGGCCCTGAGAGTCTCCTAACAGCCTTGCAGCCCAGACCACCACACAGGGGGGGGAGACTGCCCCGTTTTTTGGGGACTTTCTGCTGCCGAGAAAGGACGGGGACCGTCTTCCCCATCCAGACAAGGCAGCTCATTGGGGCCCCCTTGGTAGGAAAGGGAAAAGGGGGGGAGCCGAAGGGGCAGTTGCCAGGGCTAACAGCAAAGGGCACGTTTACACAGGCGCCCAATCAGCAAGGGGGGGATGGGGGAAAAAGGAGAAGCTTCCAGAACCGTCCATCAAGTTGTTTTCAAAGGCCTCAGGAGAGCCAGAGAGAGGGAGCCTCCAGGAGAGGCGAGGGACAGGGAGCAGGGCCTCTTTCCCCCCAAAACCCCCCCAGTGTCTGGAGGGTATCCTGAGCAGAATGGGGAAAGTGATAGTCAGTCACCTCAGGGGTTGTATTCTTTTAAGCCTCGGCCTGAAATGGGCTTCGTTTGTCTGTAAGGGCCCCCACAGCTAAGAAAGGCCTGAAGGCGGTTGCTTTACAAAACAAGGTATCTTCTCTCTTTGTGGTTCCTGTTTAGAATAAAAACCTTTTTATTTGTATTATTTGGACCCGCCCCTCCCCAGGGCTTGAGGTGGGGAACAGAATGGATGGAGTTACAAGTTGTAGTTAAAATACACGTAGAACAATTCATACAAATATACTACAATTCAATATATGACAGTTCAATTAAAATACATTAAAAAGTTAAAATACAATTAAAAGCACAAAACTAAACTGGGTACAACAGAAAAAACCCCTGGGTTTGGGGGGGGAGAGGAAAGCCTCTGAGTCCAAATTTCCCTTTTCCCCTTCCCCGCTAGCTTCTGCACGACCGGGGTTCAGAATGGCAGCTGTATTACCCCCGGGGGGCCCCCGGGGGGGCCATCTCCTACCGAGGGCAGGAACCGGTTGAGTGAGAAATAACCCCCCCTTCCTTACAGGGACAGGGAAAGGGGGGAACCCCCACCCCCAGGCCTCACATCTACTGAAAAAAACACTATCAGGGATGTGGTTTCTGTAAATAGAGGTAAGCTTTCAGCCTGCAAATGTTAAGAGGCCCACTGATTTTGTTACGTAACGCTTTTGTATTGAATGACTTTCTGATAGCAGATTACCGGGAAAACGGGGGTTACCCGTAAAGGTTCCTTCTTCTTTTCAGATACCCCCCCAAGCCCCTTGAGGCAATGTACAGACATGCCTTGTTGTCCAAATAGTTTTCTGTGTTGTACGGAGTTTGAAATTATGGAATTTAAAATGAGAAAAAATATCCAAATAGGCATGATCCTAATATTATTAATAACAAATAAATGTTGTTATATGAATTAGTGTAATTCTAAAAAGAAGATTGCAATGAATTCCGAAGGGGAAAAAAAATCTGTTTTATTGCAAATCCGGAGTGGCATCTTAATAAGGAAATGAGAAGCTTTGGGCGCTGTGTGAATTTTCATTCTTGGACGGCCGGAGGAGCAATCCACTACAGTTGGGTTATTCCTTGCATGGCAGCTTACATAGCAGGAGTCTCCATGTCCCAAAAATTCTTTTTCAGTTAATGTCCTGGGCTACCAGTGCCTTCCCCCTTCAGTCTCTTTTCAAAGCCTCCTCCAGACTGCTCACCTAAATAATACCTGTAACCTTTCATTTAAATCCTTCCCTCCCCTCCCTCCCTTTCTTTTTTAAAAAAACAAGGCCATTAAAAATGAATACTTGCAGTAAATACCCACCTCTCAATCTTTGAGTGGCATAGAGAAACAATCCACTGTATTTTGGGGAGTAGCCAAGCTTTCCCTCTGAAGGGTGGGTCTCTCTGTTTAGTTTATTGCTGACTGCAGCACCGTCCACTTTTATGCAGCCTTTCACATTTATTTCATAGTGTCTAGTGTCTAAAAATGTGGATGGTTTCTTCCATCTTAACTGCATTACAAATATCTTCTAATGAACTTAGACTATATAAACAGCCCCTATGTAGTGCCATTGCTAGGAGCGGGCTTTATTTTTACTTCTCTCCCATGAAAATTTACATCCCAATCCAGGGAGCCTCTGTGACAGAGCAGCAGATGTTACTGCCATGGACTGGCCCAAGCCTAGGTTTACAATCTAATATCAATCCATATCTCCACGTGGTCCCCCATAACGCACTCCACGTGTCTGACCGGGTCACCAAAGTGCTGCGTAGGCAGGCATGGCCGCATGGCCGCAATTATGCATTTTTAGGGGGCTAGGCCAGGAAAGAACTCTGTCACAAAATCAGAAGTGCCCTCCAGACACGGAAAGCCATTAAGCGAGAGAAAGAACTCTCAGCCCCCAAAAAGTCTGCTTGATGGGGTTAGCGCTCCCGTCTATACAACAGCCAAGCGCTCCTTTGTCTGCATACTGTCAGAACAATTGACCCTCCTGACAGAATCCAGTCAATCAAATTTCAACCTTTTTGGGGGCTTTGTCTCTGCCAAAAAATTCTTTTGTCCTTCTCGGGAGAGGACTAGCTTCTAGGTACGTTTCTGTCAAAAAAACCCCAAAATTTGAGCGTCTTGTTGGATCACTCGTGACTTGCCTCCCAACTGCTGCCACTCCGTTTAATGAGCCTCCCCTCAGCCTCCACGTGCTGAGATCTACGCTCCCCAGCTTCTCTCCTCTTACCAGGCTTCAGGATCAGGTGGAGTATTTCCCTCAAAAATCCTCCAAAAATCCCCTATCTACGTTCCTCCCTTTATTTTTTGTAGGACTGTGTGTGTGGCTGCGCATTTGTGCATTGTTTCTTGAGTCTGAGTGAGTGAATGCGTATTTCTGCTGTGATTTATCAATAAAATAACATCACTGGAGATTTCTTGTGTCTTGGTCCTGTTTCGGCCTGACCCTGTAGACATTGGGTAAAAGATTTCGCTACGTTGCCCTGCCTCTCATATTGCAATGGCGTGCTCTAGCTAATTCCCAATTCCCCAATAATTTGGAGCACATTTAGGTGAGCCTCCCGGGACCCCAGAAATCAGGGTAACACAAAGCCTTTCCCTCCCTTTTTCTTTCTTTTCTTCCTTTTCCAGAGGGTGCCCTGGAGTCTATGTCCTGACTGAGGAGGAAGAGGAGAAAGGGAAAGAAGAGGACTAAATTAAAAGCCACTGAAGTGGGATATTCTCTTCTGAAAACTTTGGCCAAAATCCTCTGCTTAGCCCAATCAGAGTAAATCCACAGAATCAGCATTAGGTTGACTCAGGATTCAGATCTCAAAGACACCTCCTTTCACATCAGCATCCGACAAGAGCACAGGAGATTCCTTTCCTTTACCATTGGCAGGAAGGTTTACAGGTTCTGAGTTCTTCTGTTTGGCCTGAACACAGCGCCGAGAGTTTTCGTGAAATGTATGGTGGTCATAGCAGCGACTCTTTGATAGTGTGGAGTTGTCCTCTTTTTGTACATTGACAATTGACTAACGGTCACCCCTTCCTAGCACAGGCTCCTTCTCGACATTGACGAGACTCTTCGCTTGCTTGCCACCCTAGGCCTTACTGTAAACTTCGACAAGTCCCACCTCCATCTTGCTTGTTAAATTCAATTTATCAGAGCTATCCTGGACTCCACCCGCCAACTGGTCTTCCTGTCCCAGGAACAGGTTGTCCACCTTGCCAAAGCTATCTCGCCCCTTCAAAGGAAGCAATGCACAACTGCTTGCTCCATACGGGTTCTCCTGGGCCTCATGGCCTTGATGGAAGTGGTTGTTCCCTTTGCCAGACTCCGGATGAGGCCCCTGGAGAGTTGGTTCCTCAACACCTTTGACCTGATCTGAGGAAGGTCTCGGAATCAGGGGTTTTTATATGGTGAATTGTGACTGCAGGCCATACCTTACTCGATGAGAACAATGCATTTTAGGAGCGGGACAAAGCTTTGGAAAGGTCAGAAATTAGCATGATTGACTTAGAGACGACTTAACAATAGTGTAGCCAGTATGTAAATGCAGAGCGCTTAGTACAGCTTTGTTAGGTTGCCTGCTCGGGGCAGGGAGCCTTTGGTAGTATCGCATACATGCAATGAGGTGTTTGCCAGAGAGGTCCCTGAAGAGACAAACTGGCTGTATTTGGCCCGCCTAGGTGGAGAATGGAATGTCCAGCAATTATCGGCTGTGTCTGTTTACATGCTTGTCCGGAGGCCTCACAAACACGTGGAGCGGGGTGGCAGAGGAAAGCCAAATTGTTTGATATCAAAGTGATATCGAGTGCTATCTCCGAACAGGCCTGGACCGCAATAACAACCTCCCCCTGAAAACGGACAGTATTGGAACAATATCGGACACTTTCCAATTAATCATTTTAAAACCATTTGGCACCGAATGGAGGTCTACAGACTCCGGGGTCATATCACTCCTATAAGGAAAAGGCTTTTTGCAACATTCCTATCTAGTAAGAAGCATTCCTTATCTAACAAAATCTAAACCTAACCACATTCACACAGACAAACATCAATTTCAAAGTCATGGCAATGGAAGCAATATCAATGGCAATCAGTAGTAGCAATGGCAATGAATGGTGACTAATGAAAGAACCCTCCCGCCAATTGAGAAAGGCAATATAGTGAAGCAAAATGAAATAACCAATGAAATACTATAAATCCAGTGCAGGGTCTGGCAATGGAAGTAATCCAAGAAACAATCAGTTCAATGTGGATAATGGAATGAGATTTCGTAGTCCGGGGAGGCAAGGTGCAAGCAAAAGTCTCTGCACCCCACCCCCCGGGAACAGGAAGAGTCTGGTAGCTGGAGGAAATGACCAACATGAGTCCAAGCAGAACTGGAACAGCAACAAAATGTCCACATTTGTAGTCAAGCTAGCCAGGGAACGCTAGCTCTTTGCAGGAAGCGGCTCGGCAAAGGGGCAAGCGGAATAGTCCAAACGGCTCTTACAATCCAGTATACTAACAAAACAGTTCACAAAGTCCATTGGGGAATGGCTGGATCGCCTCATCTGGGGTCCCCAACTGCGGCAACAGAATCAGGCTGTCATCCTGGGCTTGGCTTCTCGGCTGGAACAGTGATTTCTTGGCACTCACTCCCCCACACGGTGCATGGGGGTGGCGGATGAGTCCGGAGGTAGTCTTGCCTCTCAGGAACCGCGGACCTATAGCTTATAGAGGAAAGACTGACATGGTTGATAGCCGATGCAAGTAACAAATGCAAATAAATGGCAAGGAGCCTACTGGGAGTTGGGTTCGAATTCCGAAATTCAGGTCACCATGACTGAAAGGGTTGCGAGTTGGTGGGGATATAAATAGCAACTGAATTTAAGGCTGTATTAGCCGTAGGACGGCTGAAACAGTAGCGAGATTGCTTGTTCGGGTCCCACATTGATCCACTGGTCTATAAAGGCTGCTGTTAACCTCCTCGCCCCGTGAGACTGGTATCTGGGGTTCCCATCTGCATGCCGGACCTTAGGCCAGGTTCCGGTTAGCAGGCAAGAAACGAACTCATCCCTGACTCCCAACACCAGGTCGAAGCCGGAACTCCAAGCCTGATGATGTACCCGAGGGCTTGGGGCGGGCTCGCCAATATAGCGCTGATGGCTCAATGCTGGTTCCGAAACAGCAATATCACTACCTCACAAATGTAAGCTGGACTCCGAGGGAAGACCTAAAAATTGGCAGCCCTCAGATAGGCTTTTTGAAGCCAATCGGGACAAACAAAACAAAACACTACACTAACACTTATTTACATGGTGGGACTATGTACGATAACTGGGGAGTCGGAGGGGTCGCCACTCTGCCTCGATCCTCTTCAAATAATGGCTGTTCAAACATTGTCGAATGCCTCGTAGATTGAAACAAACGTCTCAGACAAATTAATGGCTGGCACTTCCTTGCGATTCAGGGAAGTCTGCCACACCACCAGACTAACATTGAGTCTTTCGGCACCGGGATCTTCCAGCTCTGGGATTGCCACAGAGAGGGGATCAACCAACTGACCCTTCCATTCCTTCAATTTAAAGTGGAAGCTGGTATCTAATCTAAGTGCCTCCCAAAGCATCACATATGGTGGCAGGATGGTGATCAAGACAGAACCAAGAACTCTCTTGGCCATTCTCAAGATCACTAGAGTAAAAAAGCATTGGGTGCCACTTAGTGTGAAAGCCAGCTGGCACGAATACAGTTTTGTGGAGGGGAAGAAAGCAGCCAGGTCCGCCTCCATGTGGCATTTGGAACTCTCCATTATTGAAACCTCCCAGGCTGGACTGCAGACAAAGGGAGTAAGTGGAGTCAAGTCAGGGGGTACCAGGGCGAGTGCCGATGCTAACCTGGGCTCTGGCTGGGCAGGAGCCTCTTCCTGCTTGACTCCGCAGTCCCACTGGAAATTCCCCTGAAAAGAGGCATGAAGAGGAAGGACTCTCCTGGCCAAGGCTTCAAAGAAATCCCAGGGGAAACTGCAGGTCTCTAACAGGAGGCTTAGAGCGGGACAATGGTGAGCTTTGGAAGGTTGGGGTTACCTTCCCCTTGCCGTGTGTTCTCCCTGCGCTCCCAAATGCGGAGCGCTTAGTATAGCTTTGTTACATTGCCTGCTCGGGCCATGGAGCCTTCGTTAGTATAGCGCATATGTAATAAGGTGTTTGCCAGAGAGGTCCCTGAAGCGACGAACTGGCTGTATCTGGCCGGCCTGGGTGGAGAATGGAATGTCCAGCAATTATCATCCGTGCCTGTTTACGTGCTTGTCCGGAGGCCTCACAAACACGTGGAGCGGGGTGGCAGAGGAAAGCCGAATTGTTTGATATCAAAGTGATATCGAGTGCTATCTCTAGGCAAGCTTGGACCACAGTAACAGAAGTCTTACTCAGTCTCACAAAATTGTAGAGAGACTTGGAACGTGAAGCAAGATTTATATATCCCTATTAATTATGGGATCATAGAATCATAGAAATGTAGAGTTGGAAGAGACCACACAGGCCATCCAGTCCAATCCCCTGCTGTGCAGTAACACCCTCAAAGCACTCCTGACAGATGGCCATGTAGCCTCTGCTTAAAAACCTCCAAGGAAGAAGACTCCACTACACTCCGAGGCAGCATATTCAACTGCCCGACAGCCCTGACTGTCAGGAAGTTCTTCCTGAGGTTCAGATGGAATCTCCTTTCCTGCAGCTTGAATCCATTGCTCCTTGTCCTGGTCTCTGGAGCAGCAGAAAACAAGCCCTCTCCTTCCTCTACATGGCACCTCTTCAAATATTTAAACATGGCTGTCATGTCCCCTCTTAACCTTCTCTTCTGCAGACTAAACATACCAAGCTCTCTAAGTCTGTCCTCATAGGGCATGGCTTCCAGGCCCCTCACCATTTTGGTCACCTTCCTCTGGACTTGCTCCAGCTTGACCAGGTCCTTCTTGAACTGGGGTGTCCAGAACTGGACACAGGATTCAAGATGAGGTCTAACCAAAGCAGAGTAGAGTGGTACCAGTACCTCCCTCGATCTAGACACCATCCTCCTATTGATGCAGCCGAGAATTGCCTTGGCTTTCTTGGCTGCCGCATCACACTGCTGACTCATGTTCAGCTTGTAGTCTATGAAGACTCCTAGATCCCTTTCACACATACTGCTATCCAGCCATGTGTCCCCCATCCTATATTTCTGTATTCCATTTTTTCTACCTTACACTTCTCTCTGTTGAATTTCATTTTGTTAGCCTTGGCCCAGCTCTCCAATCTATCCAGGTCATTTTGATCTCCACTTCTCTACAGGAGTACGTGAAAAGGTGTCGTATTGCCCATTTCCCCAAAACTCTCTATTTCTATTTCTTAGTTATGTGCATGTCTTGCCTTATTTGTCATTTGTCTCTTAATAAAACTGTTATTTTTGTTACTTTTAAACTCATCTGGCTTCTCTTCTGACTAGAAACCGTAGACATAGGCTTAAAAGATCCCAGCTAGAGTTACGCTGCCTCTCGTTAGCTTAAGAGAGTGCTCGAGTCTAATTTCCCCCATCTTGTGTTTTATTTGGGCGCCCCTCCCAGGACCCCCAATATGCAGAGTAACATTGCCATGCAGGATCCCACACCAAAGCACTCCCAACAGATGGCCATCTAGCCTCTGCTGAAAAACCTTCAAAGAAGGAGACTCTCCCACACTCTGAGGCAGCATATTCCACTGCTGAACAGCTCTGACTGTCAGGAAGGTCTTCCTAAGGTTCAGGTGGAATCTCCTTTCCTGTAGCTTGAATCCATTGCTCCATGTTCTAGTCTCCAGAGCAGCAGAAAATCACCATTCAAGAGACAGGTGCCCAGTCCAGCTGTAACTTTGCCAACCCTAATCGGTGAGGAATACCTTACCTGAAGTTTGAGATCATGCATTGCATTACTGGGGTCTTTTGCTTACCAGAGTTGGCTGAATTTTGTAAGGACCACTTACAGGGCAAATGGAGGAGTCCTATGAAGAAGGAAGACTAACTGAGAGCTGCCAATCTCTGTGAGGAGATGAAGGGGTTCCTGTGACACAGACAAAGAGTTTTCTTTTTAAAAATGTGTGAGAGAGTTTGTGGAGGTCAGTTGAAGACAGAGAGTTGAGGGAGACAGTTGGGAACAAACTGCTGGAGGACTTGTTTGAAAGTCTGAGGGGAGTTACTGGGTATTGGGTGAGTGATTTAAGGCAAAAAGTCTCACATAACTCAACTGGAATAGTGTTCATTGTTTGGAACTAAGAACTGGAACTTTAGAAAGGAATTATTATCTGTGTCATTAAATAGTGAACCTATCTGTTATTTTATGGAACTGGCTCTGGATACCATTAACCCAGAACCAAATGTGGGTCATGTGTTACCCTGTTCTCTGGGGGTCCCAGGAGGGGTGCCTAAATAACCAAAACACAAACACTATTCTGGGGAGAATTAGCTGGAGCACTCACTAAAGCTAGTGAGAGGCAGGGTAACGTAGCAGGATCTTGCAGCCCAGCGTCTACGGGGTCAGGTCAGTCAAGCAGTCAGACAGTTTTAAAATAGCAAAAACGATGTTTTATTGAAAGACAAACAAACAGTAAAGACACCACAATCACACACCCCTAACGGAAGAATTGGAAATAGGGATTTTCGGGGGAAATGGGTGCTACGACACCTTTCTCATAGTCTTGAAGAAGTTGAAGATTGAGTTCTTTGGGGGGTGCAGGAAAGAAAGGTCAGCATGGTTCACTGAGGGGATCTCGCCGAACAAAATGACAGCAAGGCGGTCTGGAACTCGGGAGTGCACGTGGTCATTTCGTCTTTCCTCCCTGTTCAAGGATATGGCGCACGTAGGGAAAGGACAATAGCAAAGGTCAACAACTGGCTGCGCACGTGGTGCTGCCGGCAACGGTTTAGGTTTTTGGAACATGGCCTGAATTTCCATGAACGTGGGCTTCTGGCGAGGGATGGGCTACACCTCACGAAACTTGGCAGGAATTTTTTTGCAAACAGTCTCGCAAGGAGGATTAAGAGGTCTTTAAACTAAGTTCTGCTGGGGAGGGAGACAATATTATGCAGGGCAAGGACTCGGCGAGCACAGGGGGAAAAGGCCCAAATGGTACTGGACAAGTAGTACAAGCGGCCAATGGCGGGAGGAGTGGAAACAATAGTACAGGACTTGCAGGAAGGGCCTGGGGACTTAAGTGTCTCTACACTAATGCGCGGAGTATGGGAAACAAGCAGGATGAACTTGAACTCCTAGTGCAACAAAATAAATACGATTTGATAGGCATCACTGAGACCTGGTGGGATGAGTCTCATGATTGGAATATAGGAATAGAGGCGTATAGCCTATTTTGTAAAAACAAACCAAACAAGAAAGGAGGAGGAGTAGCCTTGTATGTCAAGGATGTTTTAACCTGTGAAGAGATCTGTGACTTAAACCCAGAAAGCCAGATCGAAAGCATTTTGGTAAGAATTAAGGCAGCGAGGAACATTAGGGATATTCTGGTGGGGGTTTACTACAGACCTCCAACCCAGGCTGAGGACTTTGATGATGCTTTCCTCAAGCAAATGACTGCACATTCAAGGAGGAGAGATTGAGTAATAATAGGAGATTTCAATTACCGGGATATATGCTGGCAGTCAAACTCTGCCAAGACAGCAAGGTCCAGCAAGTTTCTTGCTTGTCTTGCAGACAACTTCATGGTCCAGAAGGTGGAAGAGGCCACAAGGGGATCAAATATTCTAGATCTGATCCTGACCAACAGGGATGACCTTGTTAATGAGGTAGAAGTGGTTGGATCTTTAGAGGGGGGTGACCATGCCCTATTGGAATTTGGCATTCAGTGGGAAGAAGAAGAGAAGGGTAGCCAAACACTCATCTTAGATTTTAAAAAAGCGGACTTCTGTAAACTTAGGGAGCTGGTGGCTGGAATTCCGTGGTCAAGAATAGTGAAAGGGAAAGGAGTTCAGGAGGCATGGGAGTTCCTTAAAGGGAGATACTGAAGGCACATTCTAAAACTGTGCCAATAAGGAGGAAAAATGGAAGACATCTGAAGAAACCAGAATGGTTGACTAAAGAACTCTCAACTGAGCTAGGTGTTAAGAGAAACATGTATAGGAAATGGAAGAAGGGGGAAACCACCAAAGAAGAATTGAAGCAAGTAGCTCGGAGAGGTAGGGAGGAGGTCAGAAAGGCTAAAGCACAGAACGAACTTAGGCTGGCCAGAGACATTAAAAACAATAAAAAGGTCTTTTTAAAATATGTCTGCAGCAAAAGGAAAAAGAAGGAGACGATAGGGTCGCTGCGCAGAGAAGATGGTGAATTACTCACAGGGGGAAGAGAAAAGGCAGAACTACTTAACACCTTCTCTGCCTCAGTTTTTTCCCAGAAGGATACAAGCACTCAACCTGGCGGTTGGGGAGCCGGTGAGGAAGAAGGGGAAACGAGGCACATAATAGGTAGAGAGGTGGTACAGGAATACCTGACCACACTGGATGAATTCAAGTCTCCAGGGCCAGATGAACTGCATCCTAGGATATTAAAAGAGCAGGCAGAGGTCATTTTGGAACCGCTTGCTATAATCTTTGAGAAATCTTGGAGGACAGGAGAAGTTCCAGCAGACTGGAAGAGAGCAAATGTTGTCCCCATCTTCAAGAAGGGAAAAAAGAGGACCCAAATAATTACCGCCCAATCAGCCTGACATCAGTAACTGGAAAGCTCCTGGAGCAGATCATTAAGCAGTCAGTTTCTAATCACTTAGAAAGCAAGGCGGTAATCACGAGAAGTCAACATGGATTTCTCAAAAATAAGTCATGCCAGACTAATCTTACCTCTTTTTATGACAGAGTTACTAGCTTGATAGATGAAGGGAATGCTGTGGATGTAGCATATCTCGATTTCAGTAAGGCCTTTGACAAAGTTCCCCATGACATTCTTGTAGTGAAGCTGGTAAAATGCGGGCTGGACAGGGCTACTGTTAGTTGGATTTGTAATTGGTTGACCGACCGAACCCAAAGAGCGATCACGAATGGCTGCTTTTCATCCTGGAGAGAACTGACTAGCAGGGTGCCACAGGGTTCTGTCCTGGGCCCAGTGTTGTTCAATATTTTTATCATCGACTTGGATGAAAGACTAGAGGGCATGCTCATCAAATTTGCAGATGACACCAAATTGGGAGGGGTTGCTAATACGCCAGAGGACAGGATCAAAATTCAAAATAACCTGGATAGATTGGAGAGCTAGGTCAAGGCTAACAAAATGAAATTCAACAGAGAGAAATGTAAGGTCCTACACTTAGGCAGAAAAAGTGTAATACAGAAATATAGGAATGGGGGGCACGTGGCTGGATAGCAGTACGTGTGAAAAGGATCTAGGAGTCTTCATAGACCACAAGCTGAACATGAGTCAGCAGTGTGATGCGGCAGCCAAGAAAGCCAACGTAATTCTCGGCTGCATCAATAGGAGGATGGTTTCTAGATCGAGGGAGGTACTGGTACCACTCTACTCTGCTTTGGTTAGACCTCATCTTGAATCCTGTGTCCACTTCTGGACACACCAGTTCAAGAAGGACATGGTCAAGCTGGAGCAAGTCCAGAGGAGGGTGACCAAAATGGTGAGGGGCCTGGAAGCCATGCCCTATGAGGATAGACTTAGAGAGCTGGGTACATTTAGTCTGCAGAAGGGAAGGTTAAGAGTGGACATGATAGCCACGTTTAAATA
>CAOKZL010004814.1:0-17151 GCA_948472985.1 Iguana delicatissima | reverse complement strand
AAAATGAATATATTACCAAAAATGTTTTTTTTATTTCAAAATCTCCCTATAATACATAATGAGAAACTGTTTAAGAATTGGGAACAAGAATTATGTAGATTTATCTGGAATGGAAGGAAACCCAGGATTAAAATGAAGTACTTAAAAAACACGAAAGAGAGAGGTGGGTTAGGTTTACAGGATTTAAAACTGTATTATGAATACCATAGTTGAGATCATCCATGCTGTATTACTTGCACTTTCTGTGTGTGGACGTACAAGTTGGGCAGAGAGGAAAGCCGAAAGAAAGGAATGAACTCATTTGAAATATGGTGCTGGAGGAGAGTTCTGTGGGTACTATGGGTTTGCCAAAAGGCAAATAAATAGATCCTAGAGCAAATCAAGCATGGACACTCCCTTTAACCAAAGCAAACAAGCTGAGAATATTGTTTGTTGTTATTTGCTTTCAAGTTCACTTCAACATATGGAAATCTTATAAATGAGAGACCTCCAAGAGCATTAGGCCATTTCCATGCTACACTGTTATAGTGCTATTATTCCACTTTCAACATCCTGTGGAATTCTGGGGTTTGTCGTTTACTGAGGCCAGAGAGCTCTCTGGCTGAGCATTCTAAAGACCCTTCCATAAACTGCAAACCTCAGGATTCCATAGGATGTTGGAAGTGGAATAAGAGCACTCTAACAGTCTAGTGCAGAAATGGCCCTAGTCATCAACTGCTCTGTTCATGTCTTGCAAACCTACAGCTATAGATTCCTTGACTGAATCAATCCGCTTGTAGTGCAATCTTTTTCTACTACCTTCCACTTTACCAATCATTATTGTCTTTTCTGACTAGTTATGTTTTCTCATGGCATGTTCAAAGTAGAACAGCCCCAGTTTAGTCATCTTGGCTTCTCTGAAGGGAATAAGGTAAATGTGAAACAGATTGCTTGGCATCATGCATGTTCAGCTGAATTCTATTGGTAGTCCCAATTGAAGTAAACACATTAAATCAATTGCTTAACAGTGGGTCAATGTTTATGTCAATTCCATTGATTTAATAAGATTCAGGCCATTTTTTTGCCTTCTCTCGGCACTGCTGCATGAAAATGTGCAGCCATGGCTGTAACCAACAGAATAGCAGCCTTGACTTGCTGATCCAGGCTCAGACTTTTACCATCTCTCCTCTTCCTTCAAGGCTTACCTAGACTTCCAGCCTCTGATTCTGATTATAAGAACAATCAGAATAATAGAAGACAACTACCAAAGTGTAAAAGCATGGTAAAAGAAGCAAATCAGAAAAGGAAGTGAATACAGAAATCCTAGCTCATCAGTTCCAGTTCTAACATTGTCCAATGGCTTTATGAAATCCTTAGATGGTAGCTGGTTTCCTAAAGGAAAGCAACAAAGAAGCTGAGTATCCTTCTGTCTCCAATGAGTTACTGTGGTCTTCCAGAAATTGTTGGATTGCACCTCCTAATAGCCCTGGTCTTCCAAAACTGTGGTGAGATATCATAGGAGTTGCAATTCAACAACATTCAGAGGACAATGTATTCCCCAACCCTGATCTAGGTACTTCATCTGAAAAAGTCCTATTTCCAATGACAGCTCCTAACCTGAGCAGGGAAGCCACTTCAATTTGCAGTGCTGGATAGGCACTTCATTTGCTCAGACCATTGGCTGATCAGACTATGAAGTCCCCTCCTCTGACCATGAATCCCTATCTTGTGTTCCTATCCATTGCACCTTAGTTGACTGGGAAACAAAGCAGATCTCTTGAAATTGATCTGATGTGATCCTTGAGGTCCCATAGTCTTACAGCAGGGCAGATATTGTGCTGTTTTGCAGAGGTTATTGGCAGGAACACACTAGCAACCCTAGTCAATATAGCTAATGATGTGAACTGCTCAACATCTGGATAGTCCTACCCAAGACATTTTGGGGCTTCAAAGGTAAAAATCAACATTTTTGCAGGGTTAGTTCCAGGCTTCCAACTATTCAGATAAAAAATCATGGTAGCCCTGGGTCAATGCTAGTAGATCCTACTGCGGCTCTAGAATCCCAGCCAAGGCTTGAGGATGCCATGTGCTGGTGCCAGACTGTATTTTGAATTAGACTTAGAAATAAATAGCTTTCAGCATGTTGTGGCTCAGTGAGTGAAGTCTACTTTGCACCTAATGCCCTTCCTTTTGCCTTGTTTGCTTGACACTTTCATTGGTGTGCCTAATGCAAGTCCTAAGATTACACAAAGAAAGGAGTCTTTTCATGCCACTGTTCTGGATGTCATTAAAATACCCAGTCTTGTGTGCTTCATCAGTCTTTGCTCTGGAGTGTTTTCAACAAATAAAATGCCTTCTGAAATGCTTCACTTCATAGGTGATGGATTATCCAATGGACCAACAACAAAGAGGGTAATTAAACTTTAAAGTATATAAAAACACTGCATTCCATTGGGATACCACTGAGATTTAAAAAATGCTGGGGCTGGGGGAATGGTGGTGGTGGGGTGAGTGGGAGGGAAGTGGAGTCCTAGTGATTGTTCTTTATTCTACATCTAGTTAGTTACTATTTCAGGCTTTTGCCTCAAGTGCTTGCTTGGGAAATGCATGCTGTAATCCCTGGGTTATTGCAGTAGATTTACAGTCTTGGATATTTAATTGACTGTTGATGATAGGGTAACTCATTACTGGCAGGCTATATAAAATGCTAAATGCTTCACTGGACCAATAAATATTAGCCTTAGACAAAAGGTTATTCATTTCCCTAACTATTTACCACAGAATACAAACTTCTGTGGAGGTTTCAAACTCCCCCACCTCCATTTAAATGAGTAAGAAGAGGAGATGGGAGCTGTTAAACAGATATTTTTGATTGGTCCTTTTCTGCCCAACCTGATTAGGGGAACAGCTTTGGAGGACCCCAGTGTTGGGCTGTTCTCAATACTAAGGCTGAATCTGTTTGCATGTCAGCCAATTCTGACTTGTGATTTGTGGCCCACAAAGTGCAATCTATACCAAAACATACTGTGCCCACCTCTGAAATGTGCAGCCAGCCAGCTAGCAAACTGGCTGCAGTCTTATTCCCACTTTACTTCAGGTGTGACCAAGGTTCAAGCTGTGAAAGGACTTTCTTCAACCTGGGTGAAGCACTTCCCTAGTTCAACCCCTAAACTGCCACTAGTGCTTTATTGAGATTCCACTCTGGAATCTCAGTTCCTATTGAAGTCTAAGAAATGGTTCAAAGGCTGCCTTTTAATTCTTTCTCTCTTTCTTGAAAGTTAAAGCTTAGAGGCTAAAGAGGCTAGAAAGTGTGACAGATGAAGGGGATTGGAGGGGTATTTGTGGGACTGTAGTTGCTGGGGAGTAACAGCCTTAACATCAAGGAGTTCCACAAAATGGGTGCCACCACCAAAAAGGACCTCCTGTGGCCCCCAGTTCTACTTCATTATATTAGAATGATTGGAAGAGTATAGAAATACAGGAGGAGATAATCATTCAAGCAGTCTTTCCTAAAGCAACTGAACATTTGAGAAGTTGAAACCAGCTCTGACTACACTGGAAATTTGATGCCAAATACAGCAAGTGGTGCATGGGCAAGATTCTGTACTTCTCACCACCATGACCTCTTTACTGTTCAAATTAGGCTCTTGATCCTTGTTTTCTACATAAATAGGATAGACTCTTTAAAATAATAATAAAAAAATAGATCTCCCACTGCTACTGCTTCTAATTTGTCCCTCAGATTTTGAATATGTGAGGACCATTGCACTAGAAAGTGTGCCACGCTGCAGGTAATTAATTGCCTTTGGCATCTGGTAAAGATTCTGTTTCAGGTTTTGTAGAATCCAGCAACAGATAAGTTATGAATTTCTGTGTGATTTCTTCTGATCTTTTTATTCCTCTAGAAAAAAAGAAGGAAATCTGGTTAATCAGTGCAAAACTGATACTTAATGAAACAAAAGTTGCTTTTTTTCAAAACAAACCAAAACAAAATCTTTGAAAGATTTAAATCTGAGGAAAAAGTTGTTCATGCATCAACTTTATCCATAATGAGGTAATAGATGACAGCCCTGCTAAAGAACATAGTTTGACATTTTTTTTGCCACATCAGGGTCAGGTGGAACGGAGACTGATTAAAAATCAATCTGTAAAGCTACAGGAAGATTGTCTATTTCTTTAACATGGTTTGTCCTTTGCTGTTGACAGAAAAATAGCTTGTATTCTTAAGACATCAGCAATCAATCATCAGTATTAAGCAGGAAAAGGCAGTGGAGCTGACTGTCTTAATGTTGCTCTGCTATAGATTGCAGCGACCGTACAACAACTATTCTAGTAAGCAGACAGTGTACAAAATTTTGAGCTGACATATAAAGAATAGCTAGAAACAGCTCCAGCTTCAGCAGGAAGACTTGTGAGGGATATAACCACTGGATTTTGGAGCGTATGACTTTACCAAAAAGACAAAACAGGGAAGTCTGAAGAACATGCAGATTTGGGAGTGTCTAGAGCTAATGCCAGGAAGTGAACTAATCTGGAATCTGTTGAAAGGCATAACCCAATAGGAGTCACCTGCTAAGATCCCCTGGAATCTTTTGACTTTGCTAGTCCTTTTCTTTCCTATTGTTCTACCTGCTTAATTGTCCTCTCTGAGAAAGTGCAAAGTAAGGGGAGCAAGAAGAAGGAGCAATTACCTCTTCATGCCCATTCACCCCACCCCAGGAAGTAATGACAGTTGGCTCCAGAGTGCGATAAATGTATGCGTAACAGCATCTGTGGAAAGAAGGGAATATATCCAGAAAAGTAAGCCTGTCATGCCAAGCCTCCCACTCTAAATTTGAAATCAGTGTTGGAATTAGACGTTAGCTGAGAAGATCATGTGGTGAGCAGGAATGAAATGAAGAAGACAGAACAGAGCACTCCAAGAAGAAAGTGCAAGCTTGTAAAAGCACAAAGGCAGAGAGCAGCAGAGTAAAATGAGATTAATCAAGGATTATAACAGCAGATAATGTACAGTAAAGGTATATGTGTTAGCAGCACTCTGAGGATCACTACGGGGCCTCCTCAATCCACACAGTTATAGCAATATGATTCTATCTTAACTGCCATACTTCCATCCTGTGACATTCTGGGATTTGCAGGTTATAATTCTGAGGCAGAGAGCTCCTCTAGCACCTCTGACCAAACTACAAAACCCAGGATTCCATAGGATGCAACCATGAGGGTTAAAGTGGAATCATAACGCTCTATTTGTGCAGTGAGAAAAAGCCCATGGTCTCTGGGAAGGGAAAACATCTAGAACAGTGGTTCTTAATCTTTTCTTTACCATGGACCTCTTTAAATATTTTTTGTTGCCATGGACCATGAAGACTTAGCTCAAAATTTAAAACTCTAAAGTGATTTAAATATTTATTTAAAATTTATCATCAGTTGTCTTCAAATTTGAGGAGAAGGGAGAAATAAGTAAATAGATATACTCCTATTACAATATTTTTATTGAAATGATTCCATATACAATGATGATGATAATGATAACAACAACAACAACAACAACCTGAACATAGCACACACTGTAAAAGCTTATAATATTTCTTTAAGCTTTTGCAAACCCCCAGTGAGGATAATTCAAGGGCTCGTGCAAATGGCTATTGTGCTTCACTTCAGTGTTTCCTGGGAAAATCCTTTCCATTTCCAGCTTTGATATAAGCATTTCTTAGACATGTTTCAAAGTTACATAATAGAATTTTGTGCTTCCTGTATTTCTGAAATTAAACGGGATCATCTATACTTTCTAAATATTGCCCCTCTTTTTCTTCTGAGATACAGCAACAGAAAGGCCTAAGGTCGTTTCAGGAGATGAAAATAGTACAGCCAAATGTATTTTTGTAATAGCTGTGTGTTCATACATAGTTGAGCAGGGAGGAGGCAAGCACGCACATGAGCAGCCTTTGGCCATCTATGAACCATTAAGGCATATTTTATTTTTAAAATAAAGTACATTTTTTCAGAGTCCTTAAATTTCTTGACTGGATAGGGTTTCATCTGAAATAAGCACACATTTATCAGTGACTCCAGGAAGAAACATCATGCTGTAATATGACCGCGTGAATTCAGAACTTGTTTCCTTTTATGCTTTTTAAAGGTCACACTTGAGAAAAGTGTCTCTTCCTAAAGTCTGTGTAGAGAGATATTCTACAGCAGTGGTTATCAGACTTTGGTCCTCCAGGTGTTTTGGAGTTCAGCTGTCAGTCCTCAGCCAATTTGGCCAATGGTTAGAGATTCTAGGAAATGAAGTTGAAAACAACTAGTGGATCAAAGACTGACCACATGGGTGTAGAAAATAGCGCTATCACTGTGAAAGATTGGAGGTAAAGACTAAAGGAGAAAATATAGAGATTTTCAAGAAAGATAATTTGTCAAATACAGGTCATATAGCTAAAATTATCACCTGTCTGTCAATAGGTTTTGCCTAGTAAGAAAGAAAGGAGAGAGAAAGAGAGAGGGAGAGAGAGAGAGAGAAAAGATCATTTTGCAATAGTTCCAGATTTTTTTTTCTACTTGGCCAACTCAAAGCTTGGTCCACTGCTGTATCAAAAAAGAAGGAAGGGAGTGGGGGATAAAAGGAAGTATGGCAGCACCTGGCAATACAGAGATGGAAATGCATCTGAAGAAGTAGATTTATTTCCATGAAAGCTCATGCTAAAATAAAAACCAGTTAGCCTCAAGGGTGCTTCCATATTTCTTTTTTATCCCTCCCTCCCTCCTTTCTGTGCTGCAAGAAGCTAACATGGCTACTTCTTTGAAAACTTCTGTATCAAAAACAATTTGGACAGTGTTTTCTAATAAATGTGTGTTACCTAAGAGGTGGGGGACTTTGAGGTCCACCTACAATGCCAGTATCTCCTTAGAATTTGTGGAATTATAGCTCAAAGGCGACCTATGAGAGGAGGGCAATGGCAAGATCTTTTCACTTGTGTATACCAATACTAACTGTAGAGAGGACTCCAGTTAAAAGTTAAACAGTGTATTTTATTTGGAATTAACAAACACACAAGAAATCAGATACTCTTAAGAACCATACAAGGCTACTGGAAAATGAGGTGAGAAAGGTTGGATAGAGAGAGAGATTGGGTGGAACGGGTGAGAGTTACCAGTCCTGAAGCAGAAGGTTGAAGCAAAGTGGCTCAGAGAGCATCTGAGGGTAGCATGGAGGAACAGAACTCTGGGGTACCAAGTGCAGAGTAATATGTACAGTGTACAATAATTTGCTAGGACTGAAACTATGGTTTATATACCCTATTTCCTACCCTGAAGGGGATGTGTGGACAAAGCGGTAATTGGTTTCTCACAGGGTTGACAAAGGAGTCTGGAATGAGCTGATTGTCTTAACTCTAGGTGACAAAAGATTGATGAGAGTCAATCTCTTAATGTCTGGTTGGGTGGGGTGAATAGGGAAGGTCTCCACTGTATAAGATCACAGTAAGGTTCCTGATTACTTCACCTGGGCACTTTCACCTTCTATTGTTCTTGGAAGTGCTCATAGCCTGAGGTCTGGAGAGGATTATCATAGACCTATTAGCACTGGGTTTTCTCACCTGAACCTCTCTGAACTTATGGCCTGACCATGTCTGAGGTCATCCTGATCCAGCAACATGCTTCCAGACAAGCACACTTTCAAACATGCTTTCCAGCCATAAATATCTTCAATTATGAAAACAGCACATACTGCAGAATGGGGCTTTAGGGTGCGGTAACACGTGATATGAGAAATTTTGATGAAACTAGTTGTGTAAATGATGTATGAAACAAGTTAAAAACTGTAATTTGGGAATTGGTATGTTTTCCATTTTTTTTTTTTTGGTGGGGAGTAGAGATGGGAAGGGGATTGTATTTCTGTATATATGACAAAGTAAGTCAATCTGTTGTCTCCTGCTGATCCATAGTCACACAGCAGGAACCATAATTCTTTTACTCAAAACAGATAATTCCTGTATGTAGATAACTATTTTATATCCTCCTTTCTTGAGAATCTTGGCTGTCTTGGCTAGCCCATTAACACAATAAGTTGTAGGGCATCAGTATTTTTAGCTGTTATCCATCATTGTCATATTGAGGGAAGGTGGCAGGGGAGGGTAATCCTGCTCTAAGACTGATGATTATAAAAGCTGCTCATGCTTCTCCCATTACTTTTTTCTGCAATTTACATCTGGTAAGCCTATCTAGACCCTTGCCAAGCCTGCCAAACTTGATTTTCCAAAAACAGCCTTGCTACTCACTCATATCATTGTGTATTTTGTGAAGCACTGGTTGCATGTGTATTTCTGAAGATGTCTTGCAGTGCAGATAAAACAATCAAGCCTATACAGATCAATAAAAGTTTGCTTATTTTCAGACTGCATCTATCTGTATATATTTACATGAACCTCGTCCATCAGCTGACACAGTGAGACATTTAGAGGAGCAGGGTAGGAGAAAGAAAAGAAAGAACATTTTGCAGGCTATGTTGGTCCTGCACTTTTCTGTATCTCAACTGGAAGGTCAAAATAATTTCTCTTCACTTTGGACTGAAGCTGATTTTAACAACCAGGGCAGAAGCCTGAAAATAGCCCCTGTCTAGAATGCGCTGCCAGAAAGGACAGGTTTCAAGTGAAGGGCTGTGCACCTGATAGGTCTTCAGCAGAGATTAGAGTGGAACAGCCTATTTTTGCAGATAGCATTTTTTTAAAAATCGCAAGGGAAGAGCACACTTGGAGAGCATGTCTTTCAGTTTTATTGGCTGAGCTGCCATTGCCGCAGATCATACAACATGCGCTCTGATCCAGGCTCTACTGCTAGGAGGAGTTAGACAGCTGCACCATGATCTTGGTTACCATGAAAGAACAAGAAGTTCCTGGTTATTTCAATTTGTTGTTGCTGTCTTTTTATTACTAGAGAAAAAGAGAGGAGTTTGAAAGATCTGTCTTTTGTGCCAAAATAATTTCCACTTTAACTTATCTGTGGAAGCTCCCTCTCTTTTTAAAAACCTCTAAAGAGTGAGATTCCACCACACTCCAAGGCAGCATATTCTACTGTCGAACTGTTCTTACAGTCCAGAAGTTCTTCCTGATTTTTGGGTGAAATCTCTTCTTGAGAGCTGAACTGGATATTTCCAGATGGAAAGGAGATGAGACAAAGCCAGCTAGAGGACAGCTGAATGTATAGCTAGATAGAGAGATAGACATAGGAAGGCTAGATGTTTATTGTGGGTTTTAGATTTCTTGTAAATAACTTCAAGTAATAAATGAAGTTGTTTGGGAAAGGCTAATGCCAGATGTCCTTGTTTCTGGTGTGGCAAAGGAAAAGGTTTTTGTTTCCTCTCACTTGATGCTGACTCCTCCCCTCAAGTAGGAGATGGGAACTCTACCCTTTTGTCCTGGGAAACCTTCCTCCCACCACCTACAGAATTAAAACTCCCTTCCTTGTGAATCAGTAGGATGCCACTGGGGAAAAGAATCTCTAAACCTAGAGCCCCCTTCCTCTCCCACTCTCTCTGGAAGAAAGAGAGTTTGGACAGAAAGTTCTTTAAGGAAAGTGTTTTTATTCTAAGCAGGCAAACACAAGAACACAAAGTATCACCATACATGAAGGCTCCTTCCTTCAGGCATTACTTAGCGCAGTGGTTCTCAACCTGTGGGTCCCCAGATGTTTATGGACTTCAGCTCCCAGAGGCGCAGCCACTATGGTCAATGCTCAGGGCTTCTGGGAGTTGAAGTCCAAGCACATCTGGGGACCCACAAGTTGAGAACCACTGACTTAGCAGTTACAAAGTAACAGACAAACCTAAATCATTTCAGCCAGACTTTAAAAGAACAAAAACCCTTGGTGTGACTAGCTAAGAACATTCCTATCTACTCACATTGTTATCCAGATGCTGAGATGATGTTGGGGGCAGGGAGCGGAGGCCAGGAGACTGGGCTTAGTGTGCCCAGCCTACCACCATCTCTCCCTGTCCTTTTTGGATGCTCTTTTGTCTCTCTTTGCTTCATGGTCTCTCAGGCCTTTTAAAAACTTCTTGACCCAAACCAAATTCCTGGCAGGAGGCCTCTATTTCGTTAATATTGAAAGATGGGTGAGACCCAAAGGACCCAGGAAGCTACAGACCAATATCCTTGCTGAATGTGGATTATAAGATCTTCATGAGCATCCTGGCAGAAAGAACCAAGAGAGTGTTACAAGAATTAATTGAGGAAGAGCAAAATGGCTTCCTACCGGGGAGACAGTTAAAAAACAACATTTGGACAATTCTGAATGTCATAGAACATTACGAGAAGAATAATCAGAAGAAATTGGCTTTAATCTTTGTTGATGCTGAGAAGGCCTTTGATAATTTGAGATGGGACTTTATGATATAAGTTCTGGAAAAGATGAACTTTAGAAATATATATTTGAATTGGATAAAGGAGATTTATAATAATCAAGAAGCTTCATTGATTATAAATGGAGAGAAGATGAAGAAATTTGGAATCAATAAAGGAACAAGGCAAGGCTGCCCCTTATCTCCTTTACTATTCATAACAGTCTTGGAAATACTACTGAGGATGATAAAAGAAGACCCGGAAATAAAAGGATGCAAGGTGAAGAGACAAGCGTTTAAGCTGCAAGCATTTGCTGATAATCTGGTTATCATCTTGGAAGACCCGAGTGTGTCTATAGACAAATTAATAGGAAAGATGAATCAATTTGGTGAATTGACTGGACTGAAGATCAATAGAGAAAAGACAAAAATTTTGACTAAAAATATAAGATTGGAAGAACAAAAGGAAATAGTCATGAAAACAGGCTTTAAAATAGAAAAGAAAGTGAAATACTTAGGTATTTGGATATCTAAGAGAAACAATGAGTTGTACGACAACAATTATAAAATCGTGTGGAAAGAAATCCAAAATTCATTAAACAACTGGAATCAATTACAACTGTCACTATTGGGCTGAATAGCTACGATAAAAATGAGCGTGTTACCAAGATTAAACTTTTTATTCCAAAATTTACCAATAATTACAAATGAGAAACCATTTATAGATTGGCAAAGAGTAATTACCAGATTCATATGGGAGAAGAAGAAACCAAGGATCAAATGGAAGATACTTACTGAAAGGAAAGAAAAAGGAGGCTTTGGATTACCAGACTTGAGATTGTATTACCAAGCGAATTGTCTAACTTGGATCAAAGAGTGGGTAACACTGCAAGGTGAGAAGATATTGAGTCTTGAAGGTGCCGACCTTCATATGGGTTGGCACGCTTATATATGGTATAACAAGGAAAAAATCGATAAAGAATTTCTGAACCAATACTTGAGAAAGTCCCTTTTAACAAATTGGCAAAGATTTAAGAGAAAATATTACAACAAAATCCCATTATGGATCTCTCCGCATGAAGCTTTTTTTGGTACATGGCGAGAACCGCAGGAGGAAATAATAAGATATAAAGATTTAATAGTTGATGAGAGAAATGGGGAATCAGAATCAAAACCAGAGAAGAAATAGAAAGTGAAGGATTTAAGTGTGGGTGGTTCCTCCACAGGCAACTTCAAGAGAGATTTAATATGGACCGAAAATTGGAAGGATTTGATATGGATAAGACAGAAAGACCATTTGAAAAGATAATATTTGAATCACAAAAACAATTGACCTTGAAATTATATCAATTACTTCTGGAGAGGGAATTAGAACCAGAACAGGTAAAATCATCGATGATTACTTGGGTGCAAAATATAGGATGAGAAATACGAATTGAACAGTGGGAGAAAAGCTGGGTAGACTCCCAAAAATTCACTGTCGCCTAGAATTTAAAAGAAAATTACTTAAAGATGCTATACAGGTGGCACCTGGATCCAGTAAAGATAAATAAGATGTACAAGACAAAAGAAAAAAAGTGCTGGAAATGTGGTCAAGAAAACGTGACTTATTACCACGCCTAGTGGACCTGTGAAAAAGCGAAAGTCTACTGGAAAGAAATTCAAACATTAATTTCAAAGGCCTTAAGGACTAATATCCCAATGTTACCGGAAATCTTTTTATTGAATATTCTACAGAAGGTTGATACAGATACAAGATACAAATTTTGGCGAAAAATACTTTATATGATAACTGCCGCAAGAATCGTCTTTGATAGCAAATGGAAAAATAACCATGCTCCCCAAGTTGATGAATGGAAAGTGAAGGTGATCGAATACCGTGAAATGGATAGATTAACAATGATGTTACAAAGCAGAAATCAAGAGGTTGACGAAAAAGAATGGAATCAAGTGGAAAAATTTCTGCTTCCAATGCAGTAAAATAGTTAAATAAAGAAGAGAAAGACAAGGAAATTAAGGAAATTAAGGAAATTAAGAAATCAGAAAAGTTAAGGAATCTTAAGGTTCAGACAATTATGAAATAAACAAAGTTTGATAAATATTACTAAGAAGAAGGCAAGAAAGCTATAGATAGAAAGGAAATTGAAGAGAAACATGAGAGTATACAAAAAGATACTACCCTAGAGGAAGTGAGGAAGTGACAGGGGAAGGGTTAGGGGACACAAAGAATTTAGACCCTAATTAGATATGCCATGAAATATGTTATTTTTGAAAAGGGGTCTAATATAACAATACTTATATAAGACATTTTGTAAATATATGCTTTGTAAATTGCATACATTGTAAACAGATGTGAAATAAATGTTATTTTAGTTCATTTGCTACTTAATCTAATAAAAAAAAATAAAAATAAAAACTTCTTGACCCAAGCATCTTGAAGCTTTTCACCTCTTCTCCTATTTGGTTTTGACTCTCATTATTTCTGATGCTGACCCTCAATAAATGTAACCTAAACCCAACATCTCATTAACCCCTTGGTTACCTGGAGAGAGAACTATCTCCCTTCAGCTCTGTTCCCTGGATAATGGGAAACCCCATTATGACAGGTGTACGGGATGGTTTTTTGAACTGTTAACTCTGACACATGAACCCCTAAGTTTAACAGATCTTTAAAGTAAATATAAGTATGTATTTGTATTTATCAGGTGATGTTAATGGGGAAACAGTTTTGCCGCACTGGATTGTTATTTGCTTTGCACTTGTGTATGTATTCTTATGCAAAGGAAAACAAACTTTTCAGGGACTTGGTTGTGTTAATGTTATGAAGAAAAAAAAATTACAGAAGAGTCTTGTGATAGCTTAATGCTTAACACATTTGATTTTACATTATTTTTCATTGATGGCACTGCCCCCAGCTTCCTAGTATCTGAGGTGGGAGTAATGGTGTCATGCCCAATAGATTCACCAGCTACAAAACTAGGTGGGAGAGATTCCACAAGCCACACAAATTCCACAGAAACTACCTTTTCCAACCTATTATAGGCAAACATCCACGAAATAGTCAGGGATGCCAAATTCCCAGGAAACCAATGGCACTAAATTCAGCAGATGCACAAGCCTAGATGGGAGTGATGCCTCAAGTCACAGAAATTACTCAGGAATCACTTTCTACTATTCATTCCAGGCGAAAAAAGAAATCTGGACTGAAACAGGGGACATTGTCAGGGAAGAATACAAAAAGGACACTATTTGCAGTGCAAAGAAAGAGAAGCCTCAGGGGATGACAAATGAAACTCTTCAAACATTTAAGGACAGACAAACAAAAGAAAATGGTGACAAAAATGGGATCAGAATCCTGAACACAACTGTTCAGCAACTTGTGCACAGAGACAAAGATAACTACTGTAATAATCAATGCAGAGAAACAAAAGAAGAGGATCCAAAAAAAAAAGAAAAAAAGTGGGGGTAGAACAAGAGACCTCGTCTGCAGTATTCAAGAAGAGTGGGGGTGCTATATGACTAGCAAGAGAAAACACTATATGATGAAGAGGAAATAAAAAGATCATGGAAAAAAATAATCTAAAGAACTATATACATGAGATAAAAGGATGACAGATTCATTCAAAGAAGAACCATATGAAGATGAAACCACAATTTTAGAAAGCAAAGTGGAAGCTGCAATCACAGCACTTGGGAGAAATTAAACACCAGGAACAGATGGGATACCAATAGAGTAGTTTCAAGCTAAAATCAGCCAACAAATTGGAAAACAAAACAATGGCCTACCAATTAAAAATGTTCAAGATCCATTCTAATCCCCAGGAAACCAGAGACTGTAGTTACCGTTGGATGGTTGGACTGTTCTTCCATGCAAGCAAAGTGATGCTCACAATTTTACAGCAAAGATTCCTGCCATATATGGAGTGAATAATACCAGATATCCAAGCCAGATTCAGAAAAGGAAAAGTAACTAGAAATCATATTGCAAGCATATGTTAGATAAGGGCCCTATTTTTTTTCAGACACATTAATGTAATTTAAATGTATTAATCCATCACTTTTTTGGTACTATATTTACTGTTAATTAATTAATTGATTTTTACAGGCATTATTATATACACAGAGTTCAATAAAAGAGAATTTTCACTGCGCATTTCTTTTCATTGTTATTACTGAAAATATGTTTCTTTGGAGGGGGTGTTAAAAATGATCTGTACTGAGCATCAGTTATGCTAGGTATACCATCGTTCATCTTTGTATTTGTATCTGCGATTTAAGAAGCCATTTGAGGTAAACTAGGACAAGCAGATGGATTTGCTACATTGGATGCTGTTTCTACAGCCACATCCTAACCAATATGCTACAAAAACGTGCAAGACATTGATTTCCCTAGGAACTTTCAGAAGGTTACATAGCATGGCTCCTTTTGTAAACACCATTTGTGAGCTAAAGTCAGCTTACTGAATGGCCTGTCAGGACCTGCAATACTGTGTGTTAGAATTCTCTCTTTCCTCAAATGTCATATTTGATCTGGCAACATATGAGATCTCAGTATACATAAGGCATTCATTAATTTTGGGGGCAATGTGTCATTGGGCAGCATTCAATTTAAAATAACTGAAAAGAAACCTTTTAAAATTGACACTTAATGACTTTCCCAATGAAATCACAACTACCAGGAATACACACACACACACACACACACACACACACACACACATTTTAAAAAAATGAAATGGGAGTATGGTACTATAATGATTGGATGTCAAAGCTGGGCTCTTTCCAATCATGTCCATTCATTAATCCACAAAGAGACAGTAATCACCGCAAATCAAATGCAAACCATGGTATAATAAATTAATTAATAAAGCCATCAACAAACCAGACCAGTATTCCCCTATTTGAATATAAAAGCAAAACAATACTGTTTCCATTTGCTCAGGTTTTGCAATATACAACTGGAAACTATTGCTGATTAAGCAACTGACAGCTGCTTTAGAGAATATGTTTTTGAAAGCTTCATCTAATCATTTAGATCCCTGTGAGAAATATACTCTTTTCCATAAAGAGTCTGAATGATAATCCCACAATTGGGTTTATAGATGCTGTAGACTGACTTTTTTTTGTTTAAAGGCAAATATAACTAACTAGCAGAAGTACCAGCATCATATGTAAAGAAAACCCTTAGTTTACCTATTTGGTGATCATTTTCCTTTTTCCAGTGCTATTTACAGATTAACCTACTGCAAGAGCGAGAAATGCATTCTTTTAAACATGACAGGACCTCCAATAGTTCAATCTTGTGATTCAAGAGTGCCTGAAAAAAGAGAGGACAAGAGATATAGCTACAATGAGACAGCAGGCAGAAGGTATGGCCCCCTACAAGTAAGAATTCTGCCCCCAAATTAAATTTTCCTTTAGTCCCAAAATTTTTAGCATTACCCAGAGGGAGACACTGAGAAACATTCACATCTAGAACTCATTGTGTTCACTTTCATTCGTTAACTTAGCCTGCCTCTTTTCTTTGGATGCTTAAACTCTCTCTCTAAATGTTCAGTGGAAGTTTTAAATTACTGCAATGTTAGAAATTTGGGGAATGAAGGAATATTTCATGGAAAGGGCAGAATTCTTATTGAGAGGGGCAGTGCCCCCATTTTGCCCCTCCCATATAGCAACATCCCTGGAGAGAACATTTGAATGTACAAACCTGGACACTTTATAGCTTTAACCAGAACAATACTGCTCTTACCTCCTGCTCCAGGCTTTGAATTCCATGATCACATCCTGGGAATTATATCATGGTTATTAGATGCTGTCCATCACTTTGCTTTAGGGACCCACTCATGAACTGCAAATGAGGAAAGGAAAACAGAAAATGGCAAGATCACAGAAAAACCAACCAACCAACCAACCAGAGATTAGAACCAATCATTCAAATAGTCAATTGCTAAACAAGTGAATATCAAACCCTTGGACGGTTTGGGTGGCTTGTTTAAGAAATTAGGGTTTGTTTTAAACCACAGTTGCTCTTTTACTGGTTTCACTCCTGGGATGCTCCTCCTGGCAGGAAACACAATGAAATGTTCACCAGTTTCCTTTTCTGCTTAAAGCTTTCCCCTTCTCACACTCTCCCAGTCCACTCCAGAAGGTCAGAGGAATTCTCCTGCATAGCATTGCATATGGCCCTGAAGACTGCAGGAGAAAGTACCATGGGAGGTGGCATTGAGGACTGCAGGGGGAGGAAAGGCTCCAGGTTCGTTCCCCACTCCTCCCACTGGCTATAGACAGAACCCTTCAGTTCATAGGACGTCTTGGATTTCATGCGAATGAAAGGCTGTCTGCCTGACAGAGGCACCAGGTTAGCTGGGGATAAAGGCAAGGTGGGCAGCAGTGGCATATGCAGCTATATGGCTTAGCAAAGTACTCAAGTGGCCTTTATTCAGGCTCTACAGCATAACACTCTTGCATAAAACTCATACCTCTCAGACTTAACCAGTGCTTGAAGTGGGGGACCAGCTGCATCCTTGTAGTAGTTGCAGTCATAGATATTGTTGTTGTATGGCCTCCTTAGCTGCGATATTTATTTACTTTTTTACTTTTTTACTTTTTTATTTGCCTCCTGTTTATTTTTTTATTTTTTTTCCTTTTTTTTAAAAAATATTTTATTAGACATACTCTTACATCAACACCCAAATGTGAAATACAAATACAAGTACAGATACAAATACAAACACAAACACAAATTCCCATAATCACCTATACAGTTCATCAACCAACACTGAACATACAATTAAGTTCCCAACTTACCCCCCGCCCCCCCAACATTGCTGGAACTAACATGT
>CAOKZL010004813.1:0-17416 GCA_948472985.1 Iguana delicatissima | reverse complement strand
TAAATACTTGCATTCTGAAGTATTCAATATTAGAAAATCATTCTTGAAGTCTACAGGGATGTGGACATGATTATCTGATTCCCTAAGTAAGTATGGGTAAAGACATTGCTTGTGGAATTGCGTTGTACATAAATAATGGTCTTCCTAAATCTGCTTGACAATACTCTGTATGTAAAAGTGTATCCAATCTGTAATAATTAGCGTAATAGAGAAGGCTGCAGTATATGTTTTGGTGGCACAAACAAAGTAGTTATGCTTGAATTGCTAATGAATTCAGCATAAAGGGGGGAATGTGGTGGAGACAGTTTCAGGTCAGCCCAGATGACCTCTGGGTGTGAGGGAAAAGCAGTTGAGAAAAGCAGTTAATTTTCCCTGCAATTGAAGTGACTCTGTGTTTGAGAAGAACAATAGGACACTGTGAAATAGAATGTTAGGGAGGATGAAATGTGCCTCGCTATGGCCTTGCCATACTTTGCAACATTAGTAAGGTTACACAGAAAATGATGAGAACTGTTGCTTGTGTCAGTTTCCTTTCTTGGACACGTGATGAATTTGCACTGGAGATGTATAAATTGTTTTGGATGTAAAGAGGCGGGGCTCAGACTTTTGAGAATTATCTCACTGAGACATTGTGCACAATAAATCTTTTTTCTAAAACCGTGGGTCTCTATCTCAGTTCCACTACAAAAGAACGACCACAGGCTAGTCTGGTCTTTACAGGAGAACAATCAGTTTTGGGCTGGAGACAAAACCTCCAAAAGGTCAGAATTTACATGATTGAATTGTGAACCGAATTGACAATAGTATAGCTGGTATGTAGATGCGGCTAGCTCGGCCATCAAGTGCCTGGCTTGCCAGGGTGTTTTCTCAGGCAAAGAGTTCTTTTGTTTTGTAATCAAGGTGTTTGTGTCGGGTGGCTTCCCCCTGAAGCGGAACTGGCTATATCTGGTACTTTTGAAGAGACACCGATGCCTAGCATCGCACTTGTTCGGCGGAACCTCACAAACACTCAGCTGATGGCGGGAAAAAGGGCCGAATTATGATATCAAAATGATATCCGTAGTTCACCCAAGACCAGACCAGATTGCCATGGTAACAACAGAACCACCCTAGCAACTGAGAGTATTTAAAAGTGATTGGCTTGTGCAAATAGAACCCAAGGTAGCCAGAGGGAGGGGCTAGATAGGGAGAATAAGTAACTGAAATCTAACTGAAAACAGAGTGTTAAGGTTCAGAACTGAAGAGAACAGAGTAGAATGTTGAGTGTTAATGTTAAGAGAAGAGGGGGTTTGTGGATTTTAGAGAGAGAGACGTGTTGTGCTCATTTATGAGTCCATCCTTATCTAATATCTGTTACCTTGACAATGTGAGAGTAATAAAGATTTGTTTATATTTTTATAAAAAGCTGTCTCAACTTGAAACAGATTATAGAGATCAGATCGTTCAGTTTGGAAAAGAGTTATTTTTATTAGCCAGCGAGTCCCGGCTAGAATAGCTTCCAAAAAGCCGAGCCCCCCTTTCATTGAGTTCACAGCCATTTATACATTTTTAGTACAGTGTTATTTCTTGCTCAGGAGAGAGAACAGATGTACTACACAAAATTCAGTTTCATTTTTAGTATAATAGGCTTCTCTCTAATGTTGCAAGTTTGATGTATTGAAGCTTAGAAGCTAGCCGGCACATTCCATTCTCACAAGGTTCTATTGTATTAACCGCATAGAGAGAGAAATAATTATAAGCTGCAGAAGGAATTAACTGTTTACAGAGGGAATTAACTGTTCATCTCTTACAAACTGAATGTCTTTGATCAATACTGGGTGACACATGCTACCATTTGTACCATCGGTACCACAGTCAGTGGAGAGATAAATCAGTGTTTGTTCTTATATCTGGTAGAGGATGCAGATTTAGGAAGAGCAATAAATGGAGATAATCTGGGAAAAGAAGCTAGTAGGGGACAAAAATGAGAAAGGTGCTACATTTTCAGGAAGGGAGAATAGGAGCAGACCTGGTTGTCATAGCCCTGGCTTGGTCCTGAGAAATCTCCCTGGCTGTTCAGACCTGGACATAAAGAGGTGTCAGGCTGGACAGGCCCTGGGTTTTGACAAATAACTTATTGCAAAAGTGGGGAATGAATTAGCTCAAAGTTTAGGAGGCTTGCAAGAAGGGGGCAATTTAGGAGGCCTTTCCTACTTATATCAATGGGCTCATGCAAGAAAAAACCAGCCAAAGAGTAAAACATAAGCTAAGATGTGTTTTTATTTAAATAAATTCATTCACGCACGCAACAATTCAAGCATGCACACAAATCACAAAAAGACTAGCTGAAGAGAAGGGAAGAAAATGGGATAGAGACTGTGAAGTTTTTGGACAATAATTACCGTATCCAGAGAGAAGCAGAGGAAAGCAGTGTGACTTGGATAGAGAACCTAAGGACAGTTCTTGTTTAGGAGACAGACAGACAGAGTGGAGTTCAGATCTATGAGAGACTGCATTGTGCAGCCTGGAATCAGGGATATTTGTATCTGAAAAATAGCCTATGGCAGTGGAAGATACATGCAGTTCCAGGTATGGAACAATGGGAGTTGCGGTGCATATAATGGACTTGGGTGACAAAGGTGTGTTGTAATAGCTGTCTATTGTGGATGCTATGAGAAAAGAGGAAAAAGTCAAAGTGCACAGGGAATAGCAAAAAAAAAAAAAAAAAAGCAGTGTCCTGGTGAGCTTCTAGCTATTCTAGCTTCTAGCTGTTGTTCTCTAGGAAAACTTGAGCTTCTACTTAAGCTTATTATCCACAGGAACAGCATTTATTTGCCTAGCAAATGACCTAGTCTTACCCGGAGGGAATCTTAGGTTGACCTGCCTTTCCTTCTCACATTCACAATCAGAATTCTCATCCACTTCCAGTCACCTTCAGGTTTGATTTTGATATCAGTGCCAATTAATGTGTGTTGCCAATTAAACATGATACCAATTAGATAAGGTGCCCATCCAGAACATGCTAATGTCAGACCCACCACACCACACTGGCTCTTCATAGTAACTGTATCACAAATTAACACATCTTGTTGGGTTAAATTATTGTAAGGATAAAACAAGTGGAAATTAAATCCTACATGTCCCTTGGGGGAAAAGAAATGCAAACCATGGAAATGTTACTTTTTGGACTACAACTCCTAGAATCTCTTGAACTGTGAATTACACTGTCTGAAGGAGCTGGGAGCTTGTAGTCCAAGATGATATTTAAAATAAAATAAAAGAGCCCTTGTCCCACTTGTGAGCCAAAGGCAGGCCAAAGAATCCAAATTTGTTGATATAACTTCTCAGTCAGAATTTTCCAAGTGCAGTGATGGTATATTTTGGCAGTTCAGCTTCCATCTTTCATCAGCTGAAGTGCTGATCAATGGAGGTAAAATTTCCTGAAATAATATCTGGAGATATGAAAAAATCTATGATCAATAGAGAACATCTGTGTCATGGCTTAAGCTATCCCTTGAGGTTTCAATCAACAGTCAGTGAACAGTCACACTTGACTGTGCCTTTAAAAGAATAAAAACAAAACTGGGATACATGCATTAGCAAGTGCTAGCTTACTTCAGACTTAAGATGTCAGAAAACTGGCCATCTTGTGACTACTGCCAGTAAGTATTGCTTCTAAATATATTTAAAAAGAACATTACCAATCCAGCACATGTTCCTTTGCATTTCTTTCAGCTGAGAACTTCAAATACTAGATCTCTGATAAGTTAATTTTGCTGTTGAGAATTGAGTGAGGCAGGTCCTAGGACAAAAAACTGTGCTTGGGCTGATGCGAATTAAAAATAGTCATGCTTCTTTAAAGTAATAGGATGCTTGTTGTTGTGTGCCTTCAAGTTGTTTCAAACCTATGGTGACCCTAAGATGAACCTATCATGGGGGTTTCTGAGACTGAGAGTGTGTGATGCCCCCAAAGTCACCCAATGGGTGTCCATGAAGTATCGAATCCTGGACTCCAGGACCGTAGCCCAACACTAAAACCGCTATATCACACTGGTTCTCCAATAGTACATACTCTCCAAAAATTTTGCAGATAAAAAGATATGTACCCAAGTAATATCAGAATGTGGTCATGATGACAAAAGCTGAGGAAGAATACACAAACTAGGAGAGGGTACAGCAGGTTGCTTTTGCTTGAGCCTACTGAAAAGGGCAAGATTCTACCCCTTCTCTCCTAATTTCCACTGATTTAATTGAATGTAAACTGCTTTTACACTTGGAACTCACTTTGCTCCGGTGGAAGTAAGCCAAAGACAAAGGAGGAAAGAGAAAGTGGAATGAGAGACTGCCCCTGTCAAATTGGGACTGTTAGAGAATATGAGCCAGATTAAAAGAAACAGGTAAGCTATTGATCACATGAAAATAACCCTTTTGCTCCTTTTAAAGATAAGCAATAGGGATATAATTTTCTGCTAATTTCATTCTTGACAGAAGCAGCAAGTAATTTTAACAATTGTGACAGGCCAATCTATCACAGACCTATTCTGTGCAAAATTTACATTTTTTTAAACAGCAGAAATGTGCTAAAAATGTTCTGTTCTATGTAAAAAGACCTGTGTGTGAATTTTGTGTAGAATAAGTTTCAAACTTTGAAGGTTCTCGAAGATTCTCATCAAGGTCTCTTGACACCCAGGAGACATGTTTTTCTACTATTATAAAAAAACATTTTCTAGTATTCTCCCCATCTCTTATATACAATGGTTTAGTTATTAATTTAGTACTTACATTTGCCCTTCCTCCATTAAGCTCAGAAGTAGTGTGCAAAGTTCTCCTACTCCCCATATTATCTTCACAACAAACATTTAAAGTAGGTCAGACTGATTGCCCTACAATCATCTAATATGGGTGTGCTGCCTCAGTGGTGATTAGCTCTTTGATCTTTGAAGTCCAGTGTTTAGACACGGCTCTCCCTCAGTGATGTGAGCAGTGTGACTTTCCTATAAAACTTCAAAGATTCCCTGCAGCATGACCTAAGTTACACATCATGGATGTTTGATTCTTTTCCTCCTACCATACTACATGATCTTCCCAAGTTACCCTTGGTCACTCTTGGCGATAACTGTTCTTTGCTGTGACCCATGCCTCTAATGTACTGTTCTGCCTTTATTCCACCTTTTTTTGTTCTCCCTTAGAGCTATACAAAGAGTGCTGCCTTCATTGTGACTCTGCATCCACTTCAGAATACTACCACGGACTTCTGGAGGTTGGTGTATGACTATGGTTGCACCTCCATCATCATGCTCAACCAGCTTAATCAGTCCAATTCTGCCTGGGTGAGTGACGGAAAGCTATTTTCCATTTGCTGCTGTTAAGGATGAGTGAGAATGTCATGTGAATTAATATTTTATAAGAATTTACTAAAATTCACACGTTCTTTCAAAGGTGAGTCTACCTAGTGGCCTTCCAAGCACTGCCTCCCTCTTTTTGAAATGCCAGCTTTTTAAAAAAAATCCTAATAATTTGCACACAAAAGGTTCATTGTTTGCTCAGCTGATTGCAATACTAGTTCTAAATATGCCCCCAAATCACTGAAAAATAATAGGTTTCCTTGATACTTTATGTTATTGTGGACAGGAAATAAATGGCTGTGCATCACTGAACTTCTGCTAGCACTTCTGTAAATGTATAGCAAAACCCAAAGCTGCAATTGTATGCATGTGTACCCAAGAGTAGACCTTTTCTGAAAGCAGCAGGAAGTAAATTGGAATAAACTTACCTAGAATTGTAAGGCACATCTGTATTTTTAAAGCATTGGTAGTTCTGGTTTTTTATTTGACCACTTCAAATAGTTTGAGGTGCATACCATGGTATACAGACATTGCACATCAGGGTTTGATAGAGCCACACTACCTAACAATATCAGTATTGTTACCTAGAACCATGATTATTCCTGAACAGGTGAGTTCAGGGGTTAGAGGTTTGGTGTTCTTATACAGTGGCCATGGCCATTGTCCTGTGTGTTATCACATTTCCAACTCATTCTCTACACTGTTTAGCATGTAAACGAAAGTTCTAGAATAAATAATTCACAGTGTGATGGTTTGCTGCCACCAATATGGTGATGGCATGCGTTTAGATTTTGGATTGTAGCTGGTAATAGTTTGATTATTATAATTTAGCTGGGATGAGCACTCTTAAAAGATTTGTTGCTACTTTTTTTCTTTTATGATACAGTTTATTGGTATCTGTCATCAGTGTGCTGTTTTATTATATTTTCATGTGTTGATTCTAATGTTTTCAAGCTACCTTGATATAGTGGCCTATAATACAGCCCAGAAAATTCTTGAATAAATATAGTACAATAACAAATAATGCAATTCCAGTAAGCCACAGTGGCATGCTTTGGGAAAGAATTTAGGAAAGATTGCATTCAGAACAATTATCTCTCAATCTACAGGGAATGTGGGAGAGATTTTTCCATTTATAATGTGTGGATTTAAGTATCCTTGAACACTCTTATCCAAATTGCTGTTTGCTTTCTCAAAACGTATTTTAATCTAGTGAACAGTACCCAATGCGTTCTATTACTGCAAGGACAATATTACACCTTCCAAATAAGTGCAGTTGATAGCAAGGCAGTGCACAGCATGGCAAAATAACAGACAGCATGGAATTAAACCATTTGAAACACAACCTGATTTATTTAAAATTATTAGAGACAATTATTTTCTAGTTATTATTCATGCTTTGGTTATTTCTAATTTAGTTTACTATAAAATGGTCTATGTTGTATTATGCTTGAAATGGCTCATGAATTTCAGATGGTACAGATGTGGTTGTCAAAAGGAGTAAGTTTCTGTGAGTATATCGTAAGTGTCCTAAAATAGCTAACCTTTAAAGCCCCACATCCTTCAGATCTTCTGTATCTAAAGTTACATCTCATTACCTTCTATCTACCCCCAAAGGAAGCCAATAGAGGAGGCTATGTTATCTCACCACTCCTTCTAATCAAGCCAAGGGCAATAACAATGGATGAGAAGGGAAGGATCAACTGGTAGTTATTTCTACCTTGGTCAGGCAGCAGGATGGAAGCCATGATAATGGAGTAAACTCTTAAATTAATATGGTTTGTTGAGCAAAGCTGCAAAAAACCCACTTGCTAAGAAATTTCCTGTGGATTTAGCAACATGGTTGAGTGATAAGCTGCATGAATCTGTGGATTCAGATGCAACATACCCTGGCAATCAAAAGATCCTCTTTATAGAAAAAAACTGGATGATAGATTACCATACTATCAGGAATGCTCTGAAATTTTCATTCTGTTTCCCCAGCTTCTTAAAACATTTTTGTCAAGTTCATGGCAAATCTCTAATGTTAATTTGCCTGAAAATGTTGTTGTTGTTGTTGGTGGTGGTGGTGGTGATCTGGGTCTTCAAATCACTTTGGGCTTACAGCAACTCTAAGGCAGATCTATCATAGGGTGTTCTTTGAAAGATTTATTCAACTGGGATTTGCCTTTGCCTTCTTCTGAGGGTCTGAGTGTGTGTAGCTGAAAACATTGCCTCTAAAAAAAGAACAAGAACATAAAATTAGTGTTACAGACTCTTCCAGAAAAAGCCTTATTGACCACATTATTTTGTGAGTCCAGATCAGACACTGTAGTGCAAATGACCCAAACTTACAGTTGTAACACTGAGATGGAGGTAAGCAGATGAATGAATTAAAGGTGTTGTTATCACCGTGAACTGGCCTGGCTTTGGAAGATATTAGATATCGTTTTGATACCACAGTTCGGCCAAAATTTGCCACCCTCAGCCAAGTGTTTGTGAGGCCCCCGAACAAGCACAGAGCTAGGCATGGCCATTAATTGCTGAACATTCCTTTCTCCACCTAGGCAAGCCAGACTCAGCCAGATCTTGCTTTAGGAGACCTCCCTAGACAAACACCTCATTAAAGATGCACGCTAATACAAAGAGCCCCCTGCCCCAAGCAGGTAACTTGACGAGCTAGACGCTTAACCGTCGAGCGCGCTGCATCTGCATACTGGCCATTCCATTGTCGATTTGGACTTAATTCAATCATGCTAAATTCTGACCTTTCGCAGACATTGTCTTGTGCCAAACCTCATTGTTCTCTCCCAAGTACAGACTAGCCCATGGTCATATTTTCCCTACAAAAACCCCTGGTTCCGAGAGCTTCCTCGGATCGCTCTGACCTTCCATCCAGCCTTGCTGCCACTTCGTCCGCCGAGCTTTCCCCTCAGTCTCCATCCGAGACTGCGCAATTACGGACCTCTGCTGTGATCCACCCTGGGCTTCGGACAGGTGTAGTATCACCGAATTCAACAAACCCTCAAACTCCTCTATACTGCTAACATCTTTATTTTTTATAGTTACTTGTGTGAGTGTGTTGCATACACTGTTTGTCTGTATTTAATAAAATCACAGTTAATTTCATATTTCGGTGTGCTTCTTGACTTAGCCTGACCCCGTAGACATTGGGTTGCAAGATCCTGCAAAGTTACCCTGCCTCTTGCTAGCTTAAGTGAGTGGTCCAACTAATTTTCCCCAAAATTGTGTGTTGTTGTTTGATTATTTAGGTGTCCCTCCCGGGACCCCCAGTAAACAGGGTAACAGAGTGGTGGAGAAATGCGGGCAACCCTGGTACCCCTAATTTGAGAAGGAGTAGCGAACCTCCTCAAATCAGGCTGGTACTGACTTTGGGAACGGCTGGTCAGGTTGCAAGAGATTCTGTCAGGCAGGAACACGTGTGTGCATGAGAATTCTGTGTGTCTGAGCTCTAGAGCTGCTCTATCGGGTTGGAATGTATCCCCCTTTCTTGCTTGGTTTGTGTATGTCAGCCACCCTGGCACTGCCAATAGCAAGGGGTGTGCACAAGCTGACCCGGGAATCACATCCCTAACTTGAGGTATATCGTGGGCTGGGATCTGAAGTGTTAGGACGCTAGCATGTTAGGAACAGTCCACATGCATACAACACTGTAGTGGCAAGGCACACAAAAGGCACTTAGGAAAAGGAGTCTCCCCCCTTCCCCCCACAGCAGAGTTGAGACACGTCCCGTTAGTTGTTGCTACGTAGCTTTGACAGTGCGGGTGCGTCCCGGCTGTGTAATTTTGGGGTGCATCCCGATTTGCTAGCATAGTAGGTGCGGGTGGTGAGCCCCGACCTAGCTTAGGGTTTAGTGGTTTGATCCGAGGTAGAGGAAGGCGTCCCTCACCCAGAAAACCAGTTAGGGATGGTTTGAGTTTGGTTCCTTGTCCCTTTTTCTCTGCTGCTTGGCCAGGTGGCATTGTAAGTTCCACTGGATTCGTTTCCCTCCTTCAGGCAGGCGGAGTACTCCTGAGGGTTCCCTGGTCTAGGTGACCTCCCTGTCCCTGAACTGTTGCCTCATCCTTTTGTCCCCAGTGCTGTCGAGGTGGAAAACCAGGCATGGGTGTACAAAAGTGACTTTGTTTGGGCAGGCTGGAGATAGGTTCCCCTCCCTCTTTCCTAGAATAGTTCCGCAGAGTTCATTTTCCTTTAGCTCCCCCAAGGGTCTAGGTGGCCTTCCCGTCCCTCCAGTTCCTGGTCCCATTGTTGTTAAGAATCTTTGGGTATAGTGGTAGAAATGGCCTAGGAGAGCCAAGCCACAGTGAAGGAGTTCATGTTGGAGGAGGAAGTTAAGGGAAAGTTAGAGAGATGGGTGCTGAGCAAGGGGGAATGCCCCTGAAAGAATTCCAGCTTCCAAACAGCGGATCTCTTTGCCACACTCCAGGAGATATACACTTTGGCACACAAATCAAAGAACCCATTCGGGCCATCAAAGGATGCCTTGGCCGCTTGGGGACTTTGGCTTACGGCCAGAGATGCTAGTGCTGCCCTGGTAGAGACCAAAGAGAAGTTAGCCAGTTTGGAAAAAGAGGTTGCCCGGCTTCAGGCCAAGACAGAGACCCTGCGTGTGGACAAAGTAACGTTTGCATCCGTCACACAGGCCTCCGCGCAAAAGCTTAACGATGCCACCGTGTTGGCCCAGACTTGGGAGGAATGAGCTCGCGCCTTAAAGGCTGAGCTCACCCATGCCAAGTCTGCAGCGAGGTTCATGGTAGGGCAGGTGAAGGAGCAGCAAGGGGCTGTGAGCCATGTAGCCTGCCACCAGCAGATTGTGGCGCTGGAGAACCAGCTCCACACACACAGAGCCCTAGTTTCGGCTGCGTGCCCAGACCTGCTCCCATCGTTCGCAGAGGACTTTTCTGGGGAGCCCTTGCTGGAGGATGCTCTGGCCTCCTCTCCCCACAATGCCCCTAAAACCTCAGTCAACCCCGTCAAGACGCGGTCCATGACCAGACGGACCACCCCAGTAGATGAAGGACAGGCAGATAGACCAGAGGTACAGGAAACTCAGGGCATGGAAACTAGGATCCCATGGAGAGCCACAGAAGCCAAGGTAATAGTGGACCAGCTGGGTCCATTGAATAAAAGCACGGGAATCATGTGGCTGAATGCAGTCATACATTCTCATCCCACGGCCAGTGGCCAAGATCTGACCCAGTTGGCTCGGCTTTGCATGGCCCCCTCTGAGCTCCCGACTCTCGAATCGGCCATGGCGGCTCGAGGCCTGGCTAGGCTTAAGGCACACAACTGGATGAGAGAGATCATCCAAATCTTGTGGCCCAGACAGAGTGCGAGTGTGCTCTACGTCTTGGAGCAGCAGTGTCCTTGTGAGAACCCTGAAGCTTACGTGGTGCGCAAGCAGCTCCTTGCCATTCTGGCCAAGAAGGTCCTCCTGACCGCCCACAGACATGACTTTGATGTCGTGGAGTTCAAGACCCTGTTGTATGGAGGCTTGAACCACGAAACAAAAATGGCCATAGGTCTGGTGAATCCAGCTACAACATCTTGGGAGAACTTTGGGAACAACCTCCGGCAGGTCTCTGACCTGTTCCGAGAGGCTGGCTCCCTCTGTCCTCTCCCGAATTCACATAGGAAGGAACCTGGGAATTGGGAACCCAAAGCCAAGGTGACGTATTCAAACTATGGGCCCAATTCCCAGCACAGGAAAATGGTGCCAAATTCCATTCCACGTGGGAACTGGAATCCATGCCCCTACAACAGACAGGACACTAGGCAGTGGCAAGGTAGGGACTCCCGAGGCCAGCCTGGCAAGGCAGGGAATTCTGCTCCTCCGCCAGCTGTCCCAAAGCAGTTCCCAGACTCAAATACTCCCTGGGAGACGTCTGGCAGGTATGATCCCACCGCCCAGACGTACTCCTCTGATCGTGTGCGACTCTGGAGCGTGCTCCGTAAGTGCAGACTGGACATGAGCCAGTTCGATGGGAGACCCACGAGCAAGCTCTTTGATGCCCTGGACAAGCAGGTCCAATTGAGAAACAGCCAGCCTGTGAATGTAGTGACCAACGGTCCCCCTCCAGCTGGTTATTACCCCAACTTAGAGCTCTCAGGATAGGGGTGCCCTTGGTCCTGGGATCTCCCCCAGTGAATTGCAGCTCGTCTGAAGCCCAACAAATGGGGTAGATCTAGGGTGGCGGCAGGCACAGGAACCTATAGGGGAAAGAACCCTGCCACCCCTCCTGCAGACTCCGGAGCAGCGCCAAAGGTGAGCCCACCCCCGATGCTATCCGTTTGCCCGGATATAGCGGGGGGGACCCAACCTAAGCCCTCCAGAGAACACAAGCACCCAGGGCGAACGAGACAGACAGATTGTACATTCTTCTGGCTTAGCCCCGAGTGTGAATCCTGCCACCTCGGAGATAATTATGCTTTCAGAGCACCAAGAAGGATCGCACCAGGCTAAGGCTCAGGAGGAAGTCCCGATCAAATCTGATAGAGACATTGCCAGCATGTGCGAGGGCCAGGAAACGGAGAGCACACTGCCAGAGGAAGCCATCCCCACGCTTCCAAAGCTCTCCATTGTCCCTGCTCTCAGCCACCGGCTAGGAACCAGCAGTTTCCCCCGGAATTTCCTTGAAGCCATGGCCAGAAGAGTTCTTCCTCTCCACACCATCTTTCAAGGGAATCTCACATGGGACTGGGGACTACATCAGCAAGATGCTCCCTTCCAACCAGAGCACAGGTCAGCAAAGGTGCTTACCCTGGCACACCCTGAATTGACACCACATGCTTCCCTTTGCGGCATTTCATCCAGGGAGACTAACTGTGAGCCCCAACTGCCCCACGGAGGTGGATTTGGCTACTGCCTGCCCCTCCGCAAAGTTGTTCTGGTGCCAGCTGGCTTCCATGTTTGGGGGTATCCTAGTGATTGTTACACTAGTGATTTTGAGAGGGGCCAAGGCAGTTCTTGGTTCTGTCTCGATCACCATCTGGCCACAATTTCAGGAGGCACGTGGGTCCAAGACCAGCCTCCTCTTTAATGTGGAAGAAAGGGTCCTAAGCCAGAAGTGGACACTGCCACTCTTGCAAGTAACTTCCGAGACCCACAGACAACCACATTCAAGGGAATTGAAGGGTCAGCCATTCGATCCTGCATCGGTGGCCATCCCTGAGCCAGAAGATCCTGGTGCCCAAAGACCCAATGTAAACCCAATGATTTGCCAGACATCCTTGAGTCGCAAGGAAGTGCCAGCCATTAATTTGTCTGAGACGTTGGTCTCAATCTACGAGGCGTTTGACAATGGTTGAACGGCCCCTGTCTGCACAGAGCAGAGGCAGAGTGGCGACCCCTCGGTGCTCCCAGTTATTATAAATAGTCACACCCTGTAGATAGTTTTGTCTGCTTAGTTTGGTGCTGTTTAGACAGTTTTTCTTTTGCTGGTTATTTCTTTCTTTTCACTGTTTTGGGGGAAGATCTACAGGATGGCTGTCCCGGGACCCTCCTATTTTCTGGGGTGGATCGGGCCTACAGAGTCAGCCCTGATACCCTGAGGAAGGGGCATGAGTCCTACTGGGACGCCAGCATTCTCTCAACTTGGAGGGATTGCCTGGTGCAATGGCGTTCTGGGATGTAAGAGCGAGACGACGAGGGTCTAACGACCCTCTCAGAAGAACCAGGTCTGACTCTGGACTCCAGGTCTGCTGCCCAGAATAACCGCCGCCTTTGAGAGACCTCTCTCCTCATTCTATCTGTGTGGTGGGATTGTTAGCGTGAGAACAATCCGAGCCGCTCCCTAGCTTATCACTGAATTCGGCCTTGAATTCCTAAACGTAGGTCTACTCTCCGATGCCCCATAAGGGCCGGGGAACCACACAATTAGCAAGACGCCTGGCCCCAGTGCATTGTTCCCAATCTGCATATGTTAATAGAACATTTGCATACGTAAGCCCAACCATCCTGGCCAATCACCAAGAGCGTCAGCGTCCACTCTGGCAACGAGCAAGCGTAGTCTGTGCTTGTCTTGGATGGGTTTCATTATCTGTCTTTCAACCAGTTTGGGAGCCCTTGCCGTCAGGCAAAGACCAGAGCCTAACCTAATTCAATCAGAGCAAGCGTGTACCACGGCCACTGCATATCCACCCTCTCATATTATGCAATGATAGTTGTTGCATGCCTGATCCACCACAGACGGTACACGACTGGAGGGCCTTCCTCTACTGAGCTCTGGTCAGACCGACCTTCGCCTTAGGGTGAAATAGGTCTGAGGCAGTCACCCCTGCACCCTCCATGATAGCAACTTAGCCTGGCGTCCTGTTAAAACCGACTGAGGCTCCCATCATCCCAGAATAATTGGCTCTCAAATTCGAACCCAGTTCCCAGTAGGCCTTGAGCCGGCAATTTGCATTTGTTATATACATTGGCTGCTAACAATGTCAGTCTTCCACTGAAAAGCTACAGGTCGATGGCTCCAGAGAACCCAGACGACCCTCGGACCAGACCATCACCCCCAGATACCATGGGGGGATGATCTCCAAACTACTGCAGTTCCAGCTGGGATCCCTTCCAAGAAAGTGGCTTGAGCCCTCCAACACTGCTGTGGGACCCGGCGGGGGTGATCCAGATACCCTCCAACGGACTTTAAGGACTGTTTTTCAAACGCCCCTGCTTTCAAGGACTTTTTGCCCTTCAAAATGGAACTTTCCTCCTGTCATGCCCTGCAAACTGTTCACTGCACGAGCCAGCTACCCCAGCTAGTTGGTCTGCGAAATGGATACCTTTGGATTTCCACCGCCTTGCTCCTGCAAAGAGTTAGCATCCTCCAGCTAACTTCACCATGAAAGTAGACATTTTATTGCTGTTTCTGACACGCTACTTGGATAGGCTCCTTGGTTCCAGTTACAAGACTTTTCCTGTCTCCGGGGGGGGGGTGCCGAGACTTTTGCTTGCACCTCACCTCCCCCGGACTATGAACTCTCTTCCACCATCCACGTTGGACTACAAATTGCTTGTTGGTTTGCCTTCATTGCCAGACCCTGCATTGGATTTACCGCTTCTCATTGCTCATTTTTCATTGCTCGGTACTGTTCATTGGTTGCCGGTTATTGTTTATTGCTCATTATTCATTGCTCATTGCATTCTGCTCATTGCCATTGTATACGTTAGTGTGAATGTGTAGGTTTAGGTTTTAGATAGGAATGTTTTTATGAGATAGAAACCTTTGTGCTCCCTGAAAACCCCTTGGCATGATGCTACATCTGGGCCGATAGACCCCTATTCGGCTCGAAATTTATTTTGAAGTGTTTAACTGGAAAATGTCCAATGTGTTTGAAATTGCCCATTTTTGGGGGGGAATTGTTATGGCTTCGGAAGATATTGGGTATCATTTTGAAATCACAAATCGGCCACATTTTGCCACCCTCAGCCAAGTGTTTGTGAGGCCCCCGAACAAGCACAGAGCTAGGCATGGCCATTAATTGCTGAACATTCCTTTTTCCACCTAGGCAAGCCAGACTCAGCCAGATCTTGCCTTAGGAGACCTCCCTAGACAAACACCTCATTAAAGATGCACGCTAATACAAAGAGCCTCCTGACCCAAGCAGGTAACTTGACGAGCTAGACGCTTAACCGTCGAGCGCGCTGCATCTGCATACTGGCCATTCCATTGTCGATTTGGACTTAATTCAATCATGCTAAATTCTGACTTTTCGCAGACATTGTCTCGCGCCCAAATCTCATTGTTCTCTCCCAAGTACAGACTAGCCCATGGTCATATTTTCCCTACAAAAACCCCTGGTTCCGAGAGCTTCCTCGGATCGCTCTGACCTTCCATCCAGCCTTGCTGCCGCTTCGTCCGCCGAGCTTTCCCCTCAGTCTCCATCCAAGACTGTGCAATTATGGACCTCCGCTGTGATCCACCCCGGGCTTTGGACAGGTGTAGTATCACCGAATTCAACAAACCCTCAAACTCCTCTATACTGCTAACACCTTTATTTTCTATAGTTAATAAAATCACAGTTAATTTCATATTTTGGTGTGCTTCTTGACTTAGCCTGACCCCATAGACATTGGGCTGCAAGATCCTGCAAAGTTACCCTGCCTCTTGCTAGCTTAAGTGAGTGCTCCAGCTAATTTTCCCCAAAATTGTGTGTTGCTGTTTGGTTATTTAGGTGTCCCTCCCGGGACCCCCAGTAAACAGGGTAACAGTGTTCTTTGGGTGAAGAGAACCATTTCTTTGTCAATCTCACTTGCTGAATTAAAGAGGATTGTTGCATGCTTAAATAACAGAATGAGAAAATAAACATTATCACTGGTGCTGCCATACCAAGGAGGCCTAATAATTCCACAAAGCCATAGGGAATTTATTCAGGAGTGAAATTAACTCTGGAAGTAATTGAGATAGAAGGAAAATTCAGCAGTGGCGTACTGAGGCGGTGGGAGCGGTGGCCTCCAGGCAGCACATCTTTGGGGGTGGCACTGGACCACCCTGCTCACACTAGCAAATGCCCAGCAGCTAGATGCGCACTGGAGCTTCCCGGAGAGGTCTGCTGGAAGGGGTATGCCACACTGGAAAAGGGGGCTGTCCATTCCCCCCTCCATGCTCTCTCTCCCTTCTAATCTGGAGTCAAACCTGTTTCCATCCAAAGCGGCAGTGCTGATGCCAGTGGACCTCTGGGTTGAGCAGAGAAAGAGGGAGGGAGAAAGGAGGAAAAGAGAAGAGGAACCCCAAGGACGCAGGGAGAGGCACCTCCGAGACCTGGGGGAGCCCAGCCAAGCCGAGCTTCCAAGGAGGGTGGGGAGGGAGGGAGAGGGGGAGACAAAGAGAAAGGCTCTTGCTACTGTGGGAATGATGACATGCCTCTGAACATGTGCACAGTGCCCCCTTTGAGCGTGCACACCCTAGCTCAATCACCCAATCCAATCAAGAAATTTTTATTTGGCATTCTGGGTAGGTCCTCCCTCCTCTGAGAGGGGCAGCAAACTCAGGGACCACCCCCGGGCAGCAAAAGCTCTAGCTATGGCACTGAAATTCAGGCAGCTAATTCTGCTCCAGGAGAGAATATGTAGAGTTTGAGATGCTTAAACTTTGAAAAGAAGAGGAAGAAAAGTTTGACAGTGATGAATGTGGCTTAGTTTTAGGATGATTTCCAAAAATTCTTAATTTGATTTGTGTACCAGAGATTGTGATTTCCTGTTTTTTTAAAAAAAAATTATTTGAGGGAGTTTATACACAATACAAGTGCTTAACATTATTTCTATATTATACAACAATCTTACATTAATTCTCCATTAATTCCTTTCCCACTTTGTTAACAAATGTACATATTAATTTATATGTTCCAATCCCCCTTTCCTCTCCCTCCCTGCCTTCCCTTCCCTCCCTTTCCCACCCTCCTCCCTTACCTTAATAAAAACCATCTTTCCCCTCCCAATCCTCCCCCTTCCTTCTCCCTACCCTTTCCACTCCTTCTTCCACGTTTTCTCCATTCCAAACTCTTTATTCTCTTTCTTAAACTAAACCTCCTTCATGTGAAGTCTTTTTTTGTTGTTGTTGTCTCTACTTCAATTAATAATATTTTCCTCTCTCTCTCTGAATTCCCACCTTACCTTAGCTGTTACCCTACAATTCCTTTATTGTATTCTTTACCTGTCTTCTCATTTCTCTTTCACCCATCTAATAATACCTTGCCACTGCCTTTCGAATTGTTGAATTGAATTACCTTTTAAACTGTTGGATAGTTTTTCCATTTCCATGATGTCCATCACTTTTAATTTCCATTCTTTTTCTTCTTTCCAATATTTCGCATAGTTCAACCTCGCTGCTGTTATTAAATTTAACAATACTTTCTTTTTCTTCTTCATTTCACTCTTCTTTTCAATCATATTTAATAAGTATATCTACGGTTTCATCTCAAAATTAATTTCCAGTAACTTGGTTAAACTATCATGAATTTTTTTCCAATTTTTTTTGCTATAGGGCATAGCCACCATGTATGAAAGTAGGTTCCCATTGTTTTTCCACACTTCCAGCATTGCCCACTTCCTTTTCCTGTTATTTTCTTTAATTTTTGGGGGGTCATATACCATCTATGCA
>CAOKZL010004812.1:0-17386 GCA_948472985.1 Iguana delicatissima | reverse complement strand
CTATCGCAACTTCATAGAAGGATTTGCCACAATTGCTCTCCCTCTCACCAACCTTTTGAAGAAAGCAACGGATAACAAATCTAACCCGATGCAGCCGCATTGGCTGGAGTGAAAAATGCCAAACGGCATTCGACATCCTCAAACAAAAATTTATTTTTTTTAAAAAAAAATCATTTTATTCAAATCCACCTATAAAACAAACAATTATAGCTGTAAATTTACACGAAATGTTTTTGATCTTCCACACTGATCTAGATTTCACTTACTATATCTCTTGACGTGTTTATATTAATGTCCCACATTATAATGATAATATTACATGATAGTTCTTGAATTTCCATCTCCACATTCCAGTTCCATGGTATATACCCAGTTGCCCCCCCATTGATTATCTTAACCATGAATCACTTGTTTTCATCTGACAGTACCCAGCAATTACCCATTACAATTTGCCATTCCCTTTTAATCTCATCATCTGATTTCTCCTTTAGTGTCTGGGAGATTATGGCCCTTTCCACACGAGGAGATGAAATCGTACTGCGACGGTTCCAGACGTCTTTTTCTGTTTTTTTTCCCTGTATTTGCACTAACGTGTGCTTTGAATCCATACGGCTCTAGCGTGAACCGATCTAGTGTGGGTTAATAGATCCACATGTTCTTGTCATGGCCACTCCCATTATTCTCATAACTTCGCCCCCTTCAGCTGTGATTGGCTGTTTTTTTAAAAAAAATGGCTTCATGCGTCATTACGTATGTGTGCACGTGTGCATGTATGCACAGCCACCTAGGTCTTCCCACCACGCCTCTCCCCGCCCCTCCCTCCCTTTTGGCTCAAATTTTATCTAGCTGCGTTGGTTTTTCCTGCCCGTCCTTTTTTCTGCTTTCTGGCTTTGCAATGGAGGACGAGGTTATCACTGACGTTGCCAGGTTCCTGGGGCTGTTTATGACGGTTCTGGGAGTTGTGCTGGCCACAATGCAAGGCCAGTGGGCCAGAGATAGAGTGAGGAGGTCCAGGCTCTATTGTGACCATGAGTCTGAGGACAGCTTCTATGCGTCCCTGCTGAGAGGCTCCTCACGGCGTGTGCCACGCCCCAGAAGTTGGTGTGTTTGGGAGAGGATGCGCAGGACGTGGTGGGCTGAAGAGGTTCTGGCGAAATGGGACGACGACCAGTGGCTTTACCACTTCCAGATGACCAAAGCCACCCTCTTCGAAATAGCTGACCATCTGCGTCCCCACCTGGAGAGAAGAGCCACGGAGATGTGCCAACCCATCTCTGTGGAGGAGAGAGTGGCCATTACTGTGTGGTGGCTGACAACCCCTCTGATCTCTCACAAGACGGCAAACACTTTTGGCTTGGGGATCTCCACAGTCACGGTGATCGTCATTGAGGTGTGCCTTGCGATAGAGCATGTGCTTCTGTCATCCACCGTTTGCCTTGGAGACTACCGGAGGGTGAGTGCTCTAAAACCCAATTTCCCCCAGAACACATAGCTCTGCACTCATTCCTGTGCTAACACAGGAGCACTATGGGATGCTCTCTGGCTGCCCATTCCCAAGCAATCCCTTCCCTCATCACCCAGGAACACATGGAAATTGAAGTATTTCTTGGCCAGACAGTTTTCCAGAACTCTCCCTCACCCGTGGTGGCACTCTCTCAGCCCAAAACAGTTCTGCCACAATCCCCGGGCATGTCACACACAACAATCAGCACACTACCAGCCTCTTTCTCTCCTCCCTCCACCTCTCCCTCGGTTTCCTTTTTCTCCCTCACCCATGGTGGCATTCTCTGAGCCCAAAAGGAAATTTAAAACCTGTAACTTTTCTTTTTTGTATCCCTCTCATTATAGATCGTGGATGGTTTCCATCGGATGGGTTTCCCCCAATGCATCGATGTGGTTGATGGGACACACATTCCGGTGTGGCCACCAAAAGGAAGAGGGGAAGAGTTCATGAACGGGAAGAGCTCCTTCTCCATACTCCTTCAGGGGATGGTGGACCATGAGGGGAAATTCCTGGACATGGTGCTCGGCTACACTGGGAGAACGCATGATGCGTTCGTTTTCCAGCACCCCTCGCTGTGGCACGCCATGGAGGCGGGAAGGCTTGTTCTGGGGAACCCAACCATCACCATTGTGGGTGTTGCCATTGGTCCTGTGATCCTGGGTGATGCTGCATACCCCCTTTCCAGGTGGCTGATGAAGCCATATGGAGGACCACTGGACCAAAGAAAGATGGCGTACAACAGGGTGTTCAACTGCTGCTGGGATGTCGTGGAGCGGGCCTTTGGAAGGCTCAAGGCACGGTGGGGCTGTCTTTCTACTCCTCTGACTGTGTCTGAAAAGAACTACCTTCCTGTTGTAACAGCTTGCATGGTCCCTCATAACATTTGCGAGACCAAGGGCCACATCCTGCACCCTAAACTAGCTCCCCCGCCACCACTGAGTCTTCCTCCAACCTCAGAGGACTTTGTCCCTATGCCTCTGCGAGGAGGCTCCGGGAAGGGGAAAGTGTGAGGAACGCAATTGCGAGCCTCATTGCTGGAGACAGTGGTTAGTGGCAGCTGTTTGCCCCCAGCACTGGGAAGCACATGACCAACCGGACCGTGCCTTAAAACATTTGCCAAAGTTTGTTTGTTCTTTGTTTGTTTTTTACAGTTAAAATTTGTTCCTTGTTCTGGTCCCCCTTTAAAACTACTAGCAGCTTTGTAAATAAATGTTTCAAAATTTTGATTGCCTTCAGAACATGGTTTACTTTTATTATACTAACGGGCCTAACAACAATATCAACAGCGTAAAAAATTTTTTGCTTTCAGCAGAAAACATGACAAATGGCACTTCCCCTTTGCAAGGAAAAAGATAACATTAAACAGTTATACAAATTAAACCTTAAAAAATGGGCCATTAAGCGAGGGGATGCCTTTTTCAGGGGCTGTACCGGCGGCAGGGTCTCTTAACCCTGGGAAACTTCCTACTTGGTGCTTGCTGCTGGGAAGACATCAAAGTACTTGCCTCCAGAGCAAGGCTTTGGCTGGTCTCCGCCTCTGGTGGTTCAGAACCCACACAGGCATCACTCCTGGGTGGGACTCTACCACTTCTTTCTGACACTGCATCTGTGATCGTAGACATTGCCCTGACGCATTCCCTGAGGAGGGAGATGATCTCTCGGCGTTCCTCTGCCGCCATGGCACTGTCCTGCTGGTACTTCCTGGCACACTGCTTCCTGTTAAGTTCCTGCTGCTCCCTTATTAGATCCATAGTCGCTATCGCGGCAGTGAGGGTGTCACTACGGCCCGCGGTCCTGGCCCTGTGCCGGGACATTCGTATCCTCAACCTTGGAGACATCCCCACCGTGGGAATGTTGCGTGGGACGTGTGGGGTTCAGTTGCTGGCCTCATCTAGGGAGATTGAAAACAAAACAGAAGCAACATAAGAGTGGTTGAGGAATGTGATTTTGGTACCTGAGACAGAAATAATATGGAAGGAATAAAGACACATTCCTGCAACGCCTCCCTAAAAGTCTCTGCAGGATTTTGTTCAATATTAACAATATGCATATTTGGAGTAACACAACCAGCTCAGGTAAATCTCACATGAACCCATTTTAAAAAAAACTTGGACCTTATACAGGGTTACAACTAACACTGTAAATTTCAACAGGGGAAGTGTAAGGTGGCTGGAAAAAATTAAATGCACAGACATAAGATGAGTGACACCTGGCTTCGCTGTAGTACACAAGAAAGAGCTCTAGCATTCATAGTAGACCACACACTGAACATGAGTGAGCAGTGTGATGTGGCAGCTGGAAAAGCCAATGTGATTCCGGGCTGCATCAATAGGAGTATAGTGTCTAGGTCAAAGGAAGTGATCGTACAACTCTACTCTTTTTTGGTCAGACCCCACATGGAATAAGGGCAATTGTTAAATCTCACCTGGGCCTCTGGTGCTTTCATTCTCTGTTCTTGAGGTTCCAACCTGCACTGGCGTGGTACTGATATCGTCGATACCTGTATGGAGATATAGGTCATGAAGAGGACTCAGCAGCAGGCCCACACATTGGCCGGCAATAGAAATACCATTATGCATTGCTCCAAGCACTCACTCACCCTGTCATGGACCGAGATTTTTGGTTCGTTTGACCCAGAGAGAAATTCAGCCACCTTACACTATGGGACCCCAACAGAAGACACATAGGAAACCAGATCTGGGTTTAACCACTATGCATGTAACATTTATTAAGACATGAAATACAAAAATCACTTTTCCGTATCAAGAGCTTTCTTTCACCCACTCAGTCATACAACATACTCACAAAAAGCCGGTCCTTCCCCCAAACGTTGGCCAGATGTCCTCAAAGGGGATGGATGCCCTCTGCTGCAGCCAAGGGTCATAAAAGTGATTTAAAAATCTTCCCCTCTTTATAGTCATGTCTCTCACTTCTTGAAAAAAGGACATGTTTTCCCGGGTTTGCCAGGGTTCCAGGGCTTTCATTGTATAAAGGCAATCAAGCAATTAAAGGAATAGTTCATATCATTCTGTGCCGTCCTAAAAAAGTTTGCTTGCAGAAGAATTGGTCATATATCATGTTGTCAGGAAATGTATCAAATGCCTCAATGGTTCTCGGCCATGCAGGGTAGGGTAGGGTCAAAAAAACATCACCGCTTGCCCGTCTGAGGGTGTCCCAATTTTCAGGCTCCTGGTTTCTTCTGCCTTTACACCAAAGAATTAACTGTCTTCTTAATAAAGGTATTGATCACCGTTGAATATGGGAAAATTCGTGAAAGTGGGTGAAACATAAAGACAATAAAAGAAGATATGCATTGTAGGAAACATAATTCAATTAAGGAAGCCACACTTCTGGATCTGTGCATCTCAAGAGTACATTCTGTTGGTGCCAAGTCCTTATTGTTTTGCAAACTTTCTTCTCAAGTCAAGTCGGCATTCCGTGAGTTCTAAAATTCCCAACAGTTCAAAGAATCCTCGCCTCACAATCCAAATCCCTCCTTACAACAATGCACTGCGCGCGGCCGTTTCAGTTTGGTTCAAAACCTACTTTTTCCCTCTGGAACCCATTCGTTCATCACATACACCCCCTCTTATACTTAATTATTTCATAATTGAGTATCACAAATATAATGTTTATGATAGGAAAGAATAATAGAATGATTATATAGAGTTTAAAAGTATGGTTAAAATAATATTATATGGATTATTTAGAGACTAATACAAATCTAAAGCAGCAAATTAATAGACAAATCACTATCCATTCCAATCAACAAAGATCAATCAACCAAAATTTTATTTTATCATTTAATTCTCAAAGTTTTGATACCTCATCTTTTAATTTCTCAAAGTCCCTTTGAAATCTTTTACTCACCTAATTAAGCATAGTAGCCATATGATTATACATATCATGATCAAAAAGGGAATTTAAAACCTTTTTAAACCCAATTTTTGTGATTTTTTTTTTACCATTTTTCCCCCAAAAAAACCCAAAAAGTTTTGTTTTTTTTTGGAGAAAAAACCCTTTAAATATAATCTTTACCAATGATTTTTTTCCCTTTTTTTTTAGTCAATTTACTTTCTTCATCTGCAGTCCTTTGAAACTCTCTGTTTCATATTGTATCCTTACAAACTCTTTTTTGGAGTTCCATGCATGTGCTTGTAAATGCTTCCTAATTTGTTCAGTATATTTTAACAATTGGTCTAACTTTTCCCAATCTATCCCTATGTGCACTCTATATTTAATATCACTCATATCTAAAGTAACTTCAGTATTTCTAGTTTCCATAGCATATACCAATTTTCCCGTGGCCACATTTTTACATAAGTCACATTACATTTGCATCTCATTTCCCCATTTTCTTGATACTCCCCATCTGAAAAAAACAGGGGTGTGGGGGGAAACCCCAAACACCCCAACCCGTTATCAAAAATAAATGTTCTTTAGGATTTCTGAAATTACATATTCCTTCTGATAGTTCAAAGGCACAGGGTTCAATTTTTTTTTATTTCTTGTGGGCATACGTATTCAGTTTCCCACTTTTACCGGGGTTGATCTACAGTTTCATTTATTCTTTTTTATATTTGAATTCATAAATTGCATGGCTTGACTGCAAATAGGGTTTCCAATAATTTTCTCCCATATTAAATGGTAAAGATTGAATATCACAAATCCAATTTTTCTCAGTCTTTTGAGTTTTTTTAATGTCGTTAATTTTATTTGCCACATTGATTCTTCTATTTTATAGTCCAAAACTCTATACCATGACTTAAAATCTTATGAATCCACGGTTTTATTTTTCCCCCATTTTCACAAATATTCCCATGATTCCCATTTGATCCCCCCGAACCTGACAAAGTGGTCTGTATTATTAAACATGACAAAACATGGGGAACAGCTTCCAAAGTTTGACTGCTGGTCCCCTTAAGGGCATATAGTGTTTTATTTAAATGTTAAAAGCCCTAATTGTAAACTAGAAGCTATGTCATGCAGTCTAAAAGTTGATACAAAATTTGTCCCAGCCATGTGTATGACTTTCCCCCTTAATCCTCCAAAAGCGGACTGTTTATTTGCTTGTTTCTCAATATCACAAGAATTTGCTACACCAACTTCTGTTCCTATTACCCAATATGGTGTCTAAAAATCTCTTTTATTTTGTTTCCACGATTTTTTTTTTTTCCCTGCAAATTCCAAATAGGGATTTACATACTTACTACATTCGGGTCTCAGTCTTCATTATGTTAACATAGTAACATTTAACCTAATATTCCATTGGTGTAAATTTGGTCCAGTTACAACAGGAGTGGGTGTATGCCGTTGTTTCATTACAGTGGTTAAATTTTCTTTTACAGTTTCATTAGTAACATTTGGTATCTGAAAGGTTACATATCCCAAAGGCCTAGTTCTATTTGTCTCTGGATTTTGACAGTTTCCGTTGGTCGTGTTCTTCAAAAAGCCTTGTACTATTACTATTTGGGTACTTTAGAAAAATTAAATTCAACATCACATTTGGGGGAGGGTTTTTTTATTATCGACCCTCAACCACTGCTTCCACTGTTCTGGCCACGTATCTTCAAAATGACCAAGACACTTAGTTCCATATATTAAGTTTCTAATTTCCCCAGTCCTACTTATCCAAAAGGTTCTTTTATATATTTCAAAAGGTTTATTCCACAAAACTGACAATCTGACATGTCCTACCCGGTGTCCCCCATAATACCATAACATGTTTTTTTCTGTAATGGTACTATTTGTACACTTAAGTCATACTGTAAAAACCTGTTATTGAAATATTTCTTTTTCTCCCACTGTGGAAAATAATAATTTCTTTGTTCTGTTCCTTTTTCCCAACTGAGAGGTGCAGCTGTTCCTTTGTTTAGCTCAATTTCCCGGGACAAACAAACTAAAAATAACAAACTGCATCCACCCCCTCTCATTTTCTTGGATGTCTCCATCTAATTGTAGCTTCCCTCTATTTTCGGGGGAAATCCCAAACCCCAAGGCAACTTGAATGAATCTGAATTCTGTGGGTCCCAATTAAATACCACCTCAAATTCTTCCCTTCAATTATATATATATAAACAGGATATAATCTAGCTAACGCAGCAGCCTGTAAAATGTAATCATATCAGTTAGATCCTGGAGGAACCAAATCTGACTTTCCTTGTGGTGGTTTTTCCATCCATTTATCCTGAAGAAAAATAAATATATTGCAAGACAAATTTGTTATTCATCAACTTTATACAGTTTAATTTGGTTATGGTGAACCCATTTTGTTTTTCCCCTTCCTTCTCAATCAAATAACTGGTGGGCCATATGTGATCCATTATAACATATGGTCCTTTCCATTTAGGCCTCAGAGCGTGCTCTTTTTAGACCCAAACAAAAGAACAATACTTGAGTTCCAATTGGTATCATATCCTTTTCTGTTTGAGTAGGAATTTCCATGTTCTCATGTCTTGTTGTATAACCATCTCATGTCTTCCCTATCTTTTAAAGATTGTAACCATTCCAAATCGTCCTCATTTTCCTCCGATATATGTGGCAATCCCAAATTCATTTCATTTCCAAAAAAAAACTTCATATGGTGTATAAAATATGATTTCCTATAGGACTACTTCTCTTAGCCATTAGGACCAATGGTAACTTTTCTGCCCAATTTTTCCCCCACAAATCTTAAAAACCCCCCCCCTTTTAAAGGGAAAGGGGGGGGGCTGTGGGGACAAGAGACAAGAACCAGAGTTGCACCTTTTCCCCCTTTCAAGGAAAGAAAGCTAAACAACCAATTTTCATCTACCAAAAAGTTTTGCAGCGTTCATCAGTCATTTATCCATACCTCAAAAAGGGGTCTAATTTTAGCATTGTTTTCTCATTATTTCCGTCAAACCTCCCAAGGTCTGTTTCAGCAACCATAGAGTTAAATCTAGGAGCCTGAGTGGCTTCGAGCACAGGAGAAAAGGAAAAAAAGCAGATACCAGGTGAAATGTCGCTTTGCTTACACACAAACCTTAGAATTTCCCTACATACAAATATTCCTGTAGACATTACATCACATACATTAAAGCATTAAAGCAGTGTTTCTTTGTTACCCCCAAAAGTACATCTCTGCTTAACCCTTTCTTGGAGGTTTTCAACATAAATTGAAGCACCAAGTTCACACCAAGTTCACAACTGCTAGGGATTCATGGGGGGGGGGGGGCACCTTGATCTCCACTGAAGCCCTCTTTGAAATTCTTCAACATCTAAAAATTTATTTTCTCATTTACACATTAACAGGATTCTAATTTTGCCAAGCCTCCTGGCTTAATGAGTTTGCCAATTCATTGAAAAAAAGGAATCTTCCTTGCTACTCTCTTTCCCTAGTTCCTCAAGAGTTAACCTGAACTTCAGGGCTTTTTTTATTTTTATTTTTAAGAGGAGCTTTTAGTACATTTCCCTCCACAGAGCAGAAAGGGTTTCCCTTAAACAGTTTTCCCTTTTCCTCCTCCCTTTCCCTTTCTGTTCTTTCTTTTTTTAAAAAAAGCCAATTTCCCCCCTACCGTTTAAAAACCAGTTATTCAGGGCTCCCTTTTTGTTTTCCCCCTCTCTGACCTTAACCCTGTCAAAATATTCTGAAGATCTACACACTCTTCCCAACTATGTCCTTCTTTGGAGAAAATGTTAGTTAAAGATCTCACAACAAATGACAAGCAAAAAGGCAGAGAGACCAAATTTGGTTTTCAATTCCTATTCAATTCCCAGTGTCTCTATTGAGTCATCCTTCACCAAGGTAAGACCAAACTCTCCTGGATTAAAACCTGTTCGTGACGCCAATTATGTCATGGACCGAAAATTTTTGGTTTGTTTGACCCAGAGAGAAATTCAGCCACCTTACACTATAGGATCCCAACAGAAGACGCATAGGAAACCAATTTGGGGTTTTTCCACTAGGGATGTAACATTTATTAAGACATGAAATACAAAAATCACTTTTCCGTATCAAGAAACTTTTTTTTCACCCACTCAGTCATACAACATACTCACAAAAAGCCAGTCCTTCGCCGAACGTTGGCCAGATGTCCTCGAAAAGGAAAGGATGCCCTCTGCTGCAGCCAAGGGTCATGAAAGTGAGTTGAAAATCTTCCCCTCTTTATAGTCATGTCTCTCACTTCTTGAGAAAAGGACATGTTTTGCTGGTTGCTAGGGTTCCAAGACTTCCATTGAAAAAAGGCAATCAAGCAATTAAAAGAATAGTTCATATCATCTTGTACCTCACTAATAAAAGGTTGCTTGCAGAAGAATTGGTCATATATCATGTTGTCAGGAAAAGTATCAAATGCCTCAGTGGTTTGGCCATGCAGGGTAGGGTAGGGTCAAAAAAAACATCGCCGCTTGCCCCGAGGGTGTGCCAGGCTTTCATGGCTCCTGGGGTTTTTTTTTGCCTTTACACCTAAAAAATTAACTGTTTTCTTAATAAAATATTATCACCGTTGAAAATTGTGAATTTGTGAAGGTGGGTGAAACATAAAGACAATCAAAAAAAAATGCATTGTAGGCAACATCACATGGCAATTAAGGGGAAACCACACTTCTGGGGTCTGTGCATCCCCCAAAGGACATTCTGTTAGTGCCAAGTCCTTATTGTTTTGCAAACTTTCTTCTCAAGCCAAATCGGCATTCCGTGTGTTCTCAATTTCACAGTTCAAGGAATCCTCGCTTCACAATCCAAACCCCTCCTTACAACAATGCACTGCGCGGAGCCATTTCAGTCTGGTTCAGGGCCGTGCTTTTCCCCTCTGGAACTCATTCGTTCATCACAACCCCACATCAGCCCCCCGTGGAAGGAACATCAATTGGAAATGCTTGGGAATAAATCTCTAGCATTACATCACCACATGCCCAACATTAAACTACTGATAGCCTAGAATCAATCAAGGTCTGCTTGTGCCCAAATGTATTTTTTTGCAAGGGGCCATCCCTGTTGCTAGTGTGTGTTTGGATGGCACCAAGTAAGGTCACATTAATAATGCATTCACCACAACATGAAGATGCAATTAGTCTACACCAAATCCAACCTCAAGAACCAGTGTTAAACTTTGCTATATGGCATATAGCCGGGGTGTGTGTGTGTGTGTGTGTGTGTGTGTGTGTGTGCAAAAATTGCCTCGCTCTAGTTTCCAAGAGCTCGGTGCAAAGCAGCATCACTGAAAGAGCGAAACCCTTTGGGCCCTTTTAAAGTCACCTATAAACTCTGATATACAATATGAACGGACAAGGTGCATACCCGCGTTCCATTATTATGGATCTATGGATCCCACTTTCATGCTCCAAGATCAACAGAACGCATATATTTCAGACAATGCAATCCTTTTCTTGTGAAGCATGACAACTTTAAAGCAGATTTCCTTTTGCTCTATTTTAAAAGAAGAAGTAAAATGGCAATTTATTCTCTGATTGCACATGCCCAATACATACAGTTTGTGGCTGCTTGCATGGGTGCACCTTTTTAACAATTGGCTTGCTTCAAAATTACTATCAGCAAGCACAGTTATGTTGTGGGGGGAGCAAAAACAAAACCAATTGGTTTCATGTCACACCTGCAACCTGGCTTACCGGGTGTCTCTGCATCGGACAAATCCTGGGCGTTCTCGAACAGTTCCTGACTATGCGTCTGCTCTTCAACTACAAAAGTAATAGAGACATGAAAGTGGCTGGGGGAAAACTTTGGGGCCAGAAAAGAAATGGTTTCTTAAGAACAAAATGAAATAAATAACAACAAAAAAATTAAATAAAAATAAATAGATTACCAAACAAATAAATAAATGAGATACAAAAATTAAAAGAAAGGTATCATAAGGAACCATAATACCTTCTGTTGCAGCAGGCTCATCCACACCGCTCTCCCTGTCCTCTGCCACCTGCAAGCTGGCGATGACTCTGGGTGGATTGGCACTCGCGTCCCCCCCCAATATTCTAGATAGTTCCTCAAAGCAAGGACAGGTTACTCGGGACGATCCTGTCCTTTTATTGGCTGCAACTGCATGACAGTAGTCCAAGCGCAGCCTTTTAGTTTTGGTCCTACATTCCTCCGCAGTCCTCCTATGTCCCCTCCTAGTCATTTCCTTGGTTATGTCTTCAAAAACTTCTATATTTCTGTAGCTGTCCTGGAGGTCAGCTTGAAAGCGCTGCTCACCTCAAACGTCCAGCAAGTCCTTGATCTCTGAGTGGCGCCATGCCACCCCTTCCCTTTTGCCCTGTTCTTCCTGACCTCAAAATCTCCCTCTCCAGTGCTGGAAACATTCTCTTGAGTGGCTTCCTGGCTTTCCATCTCTCCCTTTCTTAGATTTCTCCCCGTTGCAAGACTTTTTAGCTCACCACCCTGTTCTTCCACCTCAAAATGGCTCCTTCCAGCTAGGACCTGCGCAGCTCCTTTCCGGCGACTCTTCGCACATGTGCAGTGCCGCCGAACAGGTAGCGCAGCGGGACCCCCACAGGAAGGTGGAGGAACTGCAGGCTTTCTGTGGGCGTGGAGAGTCAGGAGAGGGGGAGCGTGTGGAGTAGTGTAGGTAAACTAGAACTTTTATTTCTTATATTTCCCTGCTGTTTCCCTGTATCCCACTTTCCAATTTTGCCCTTCTTCTTTTTATCCTCCACTTTACTAATTTTTTTTGCCATTATCTTTCCCATTTTCTCTACCCCTTGCAGGCTTTGACCTTTTCCTTTTTTTCAAAGGTTCAGTTATAGAGATAGATAAATAGGTTGATTTTCCCTTTTGTGTGTGTGTGTGTGGGGGGGGGGGTTTACAGCTTTTTTTGTATAGAGAGGGATGGGAGGGAGAGATAGAGATAAGTAGATAGATAGATAGGTAGAGAGAGATAGAGGTGTATATATAGACGTAGATAGATAGATAGACAGACAGATATATATAGAGAGAGCTGTATAGAGAGAGAGAGAGTGAGAGAGAGAGATGGAGCGTGAGGGGGCACTGTGGGGCGATTTTGAAATTAGGGAGATGCTAGCCATGATTAGGTGGTGTGGAGGGGTCCATGTCCTGCTGCATAGTACCAATGCTCCCAATAGGGAGTACTACGAAAGCATAGCTCGGAGGTTGTCCCGACAGAGCTTCCAGAGGACGGTTGCCCAGGTAAACTCTAAGTTTAAAGCAATCAAGGCGGCCTTCTATGATGCCATGGAAAGATTCAACGGGCACCCCCCACACGCTGCAAGGCCGGCCTACTTCACCACTATGTTAAGGCTCTGGAAGTCTGCGGGTCACCCTTCCTGGCATGGCAGAAGAAGAGGACGTGAGTAGTGTTCACACCCATCCCTGTTCCATGAACAAGTAATGGAAAGTTGTTGTCCAACAACCAAAGGGGGGTAGCTCATTCCCTCTGCAATGTAATCACACACTTAAAATCCCATGTGCCACTTGCACAGGTACAAGACGCCGCGAGACCCGGCGAGAGGTGGATGTGGCCAGCGCATCAGAGAGGGAAGCTTGGCCAATTTCATTTTTTGGATTTTTTTATTTTCAGCAGGTTACTTATGGCTTGGTCATCTCTGTTCCTATGCACGTAAAACCTGGGGAACAGGTGTACCTTTGCTATGGCATGTTCTGGCACTGTTAATGGTTTTGTGGTTTTCTGTTCACCTCTTTGTTCAGAGCCAGAAACCATCCTTACTGGTGACACCTCGGGCCTGGCGAGGAGACAGATGCTGGAGGGGCTGCCGATGTTCAAGATAACTTATTCCTAGGTAACATATGTGTCAAACTGTTGCCATAAAAACTTTATTAATAATCAAAATCGAGCTTTGTGTTTCGCCTTACAGTCGTGCCCCCCCTATTTTTTTTTTAAGCCACTGTTACCACTGCGAACTGGCCTGGCCTTTGGTGAACTAAAGATATCATTTTTGATATCATAATTCGGCCCTACTCTGCCACCAGCCAAGTATTTGTGAGGCCCGCCGAACAAGCACGAAGCCAGGTGTGGATGATAATTGTTGCTGTCACCAAACACACCAGATATTGCCAGATCCGCTTTAGAGGGAGACCTCTCGATACAAACACCTTCATTACAAATGCACAATAAAACAAAAGGACTCTCTGCCGGAGAGGGCACCCTGGCGAGCTAGGAACTTAACGGCTGAGCTAGCCAGATCTACATACTGGCCAAACCATTGTCAGTTCGGCATATAATCCAATCATGTAAAGTCTGACCTTTCGGAGGCTTTGTCTCCAACCCAAAACTTATTGTTCTCAACCGAGACCAGATTAGCCTGCAGTCGTTTTTTCCCCTATAAAACCCCCCAGCTCTGAGAGTCCAGTGGACTCGTTGGGACTTCCTTGGACTTTGTTGGACTTCGCACCCCTCTTTGTTGCCGCTCCTTCCACAACCTCCCCTCGGCCGCTGGGCTGAGTCTCCTTCTCTTCAAATCGGCCTTCTCCAGGACTGTGGAAAGGTGGCGTATTACCCATTCCCCTCAAACTCTCTCTCCTTTCTAGTTAGGAGTGTGCTTGTGCTTTTCTTATTATTGTTTAATAAATCTTATTATTATTTTGAACTTGCCTGACTCCTCACTGACTTGAACCTGTATACATAGGACAAAAGATCCTGCTACATTACTCTGCCTCTCGTTAGCCAAGAGAGTGCTCCATCTAATTTCCCCATCTTTGCTAGGTTTGGTTAGGTATTTGGGTGCCCCTCCCGGGACCCCCAATTTACAGGGTAACACTACGGGCGCATGGTTGGAGACTCCCACGTGTTCTTCCTCCGAGTCCAGCTCTGGCAGGCTTGTAATTGATATGCCGGAGAAAGAAGCACCAGCTGTGGGAGGTACACCAATTTCCAAAATCAGGATGGTACTGTGATGAATTGCTTAATAGAAAGGACAACTGTACAGCGTGCCTTTCTTTTTCAGGGGGCGCCGTGACCCCAGAGGACAAAGGGGAAGGGGAAAGGACCGAGGAAATACCAGGCCCATCCACAGCTGGCAAGTTTTTCTGAATTCTTCCGCAGATGTTATTATATTGGCGCCAATCCAACCACAATGAGTGGTTGGTGGCCAATGCTCATTACTGTGATTTGCCCTAGGTCCATCCTGTCTGGAGAGGTCGACCCTTGCAAAGTTGATGATGGCCAGGATGACGGAGTTGGAAAGAAAGACAGTAAATCTCTGTAAGTGAGCAATTAGCATAATTGGGATGCGAGGGTGACTCAAGGACTCTCTGTGATCGTCTGGCCACGGTATTCTAACAGCTGCTTTTCCACTCACAGATGAGTCTGACCAGAGAAGCCTGTCGGAGGTGTCCGTGGCCCTTGAGCAAGCGTATGCAGGATAAGGAAGGAAATTAGAATTATGAAGAAAGAAATCAGAAGGAGTGGGCACCTGATGTAGATCTATATCTGTTTAATGTCCCACCCTTAATGTCCCTATGCACCCCTGTTTTCCTTACTTCACCCCCCCAGTATTTAAATTTTTCACTACTGTTTTTATACCATCTTTATAAAAAAAAAATCTTAGTGACGTTCCTGTTTCCTTATTGTGGGCTCCCATTGCTGGACTGGTTTGCCAATGTGTGTCTGTGTGTGTGTGTGTCGGTGTGTTTGCTTTGAATGCCGGGCGACGAACGCTTTTCAATTTCACCAAGGTACTCCATGTCCCATGCTTCCCTGTGGGGAGGGGGTGTTTGCCAGTGGCCAGGCCCTGCTTTTGCCCCTACTTAGCACCCTCCATCCTCTCCAGTGTGCAGCAGAAGACATTTGCAGCACCTTTTCTGGGGCTGCAGAGACCAGGGAGGAACCCTGTCTGGCCGGGAGGTACTCCATGTCCCATGCTTCCCTGCTGGGAGGGGGCGTTTGTCAGTGGGCAGTCCCTGCTTTTGCCCCTACTTACCGCAGGTACGCATACGCTTTTCAATTTCACCAAAGTTGAGGAAAGCTGTCACCACAGGGAGGACTGCATTGTGCGCCTGTGGAGAGAGGGCAGCATAAAATGGCATTTCCACGCATTCTTCCCCAATCCCAAGGTTTCTCCACAGCCAGCGTGATATTTGAGGCTGGTTGCAGAAGATTTTCTGCCACTGCAGGTACACAGACGCATTTCAATTTCAACAAAGTTCAGGAAAGCTGTCACCACAGGGAGGACTACACGTCCCATTGTGCGCCTGTGGAGAGAGGGCAGCGTTAATTGCTCATCCCCCTCTATCCCATCCCCCCCAGCAAATTGGGGCAGAGGGAAGGACAGCCGCAGCACAAAGCCAGGCTGACCCCCTTTTAAAACTGACCCCGTTCCCCCTCCCCCTCCACCACACACATTCTGCCCCCTGCCGCATAGGCCCCCCTGCCCCGTTTACCCCCATGATCTGGGCATTTCAAGATGAGAGACATGAGAGCCCTACAGCACTTTTCCTAAGCGGAAGCACCAGTAAATTAGTAATTTAATGGCAAGGCTTCCCACGGGGCCCCTGGCCAGCCCCCGCGCTGCCCTTTCTGTCCTGTGCCCTCAAGGCTGGGCAGTGAAGGCCCCCCCGCCCCTGCCGTGGCCCCCCCTGGCTCCCACATCCAGCGTTCTCTCCTTGGGTTTTCATGGTGAGATTACTCAGGAGGAGAGTTTCACAAGACTTTCCCAAGGTGACCTCACCAAGCCATGGGCCCCCCAACCGCATATCCCCATCCTCCTGAACCTCCGACAGCCCCATGCACACATGCAGTACACATTTTAAAGTGAAAAATAAAGAAAAAAACCCAAACTACGTACCTGCAATCCTTTTTCTTTTTCCTGCTGTGGCTCTTAACCGCTCTCCGAGGATTAAAAAATGGCGCCGTCCTGTTCTTTGTGGGGCGGACCAACTGCTGAAGCTGTCCACTCCCACGGCCCACCCTCCGTTGATCTCATGGGCGAATCAGCGCGTATGTGCACTTCTACACAAGTGAGCACGTGCGTGATAGCGCGGCTCGTGGAAAAAAAGACCACATTTTTTCCAGTTTTTAAAAAGCACGTGCAACGACAGTTGGAGGCGTCTCTGCGTGGATTGAGGTGTGGAACTGAAAAATTAAGGACAACGCAGCGCACTCCAAGGTATGGAAGACCTCCATCAGAGGTCGCGCTACAACGTTTTATTACCCCCCGTGTGGAAAGGGCCCATATCAGCGTTTCTGTTTTCAATAAATGTTCCCCACCATTGCTCTATTGTGGGGATTTGCTGAATTTTCCAAAGCTTTGTGTATTCTATGTGAGCTGTTGTTATCATATACAATATTGTTCTCCAATGTTTCTTTATATCAGTACCTTCAAATACGTTTGTCATATTTAACAAGTACAATTCCGGTATCTTAGCAAACTGAACTTTCATTAATGCACAAATTTTATTATGTATTTCACTCCACTATGTCTTAGCCTTAGGACATGTCCACCACATATGAAATATCGTACCGACCTCTTTCTGACATTTCCAACAGAGACCGGTACCTGTATTATATATCTTTTTTAGTTTATCTGGTGTCATGTACCATCTGTGAAACAACTTATAGTAGTTCTCTTTCAGATTCTGAGCTACTGTGAATTTTTGTGCCCTTTTCCAGCTCTGTTCCCAGGAATCTAATTGAATTGAACATCCGATATTCTGAGCCCACAAAATCATTGCTGACTTAATTGTTTCTTCTTGCCTTTCCTGCTGTATTATTTCTTGATATACATGAGATAGCAAATGAGGCGGATTTTCAAACAGCCATTTGATCACTCCAGTTTTCTCTTTTGATTCTATTCCATATATTTTCAAGTCCATCTGGAATCTTTCAGTTAAGTGTCTATAAGGGAACCAACTTAATATTATTCCTTCTTGTTCAAGTTTTTCCCTTGTTTTAATCTTGAAATTATTTAAAGATGATTTCTCAAGTATATCTTCAT
>CAOKZL010004811.1:0-17152 GCA_948472985.1 Iguana delicatissima | reverse complement strand
TGAGAGGTATGTTAATAGGAATAGAGGTAGAAGTAATTGGAAGTAAAATCTTGGTGGTGGGAGTTTATGGCCAACTAGAAAATAAATGGTACTGAAAATTTAATAGAAGAGATTCTTTGAAGTAGATTATCAAGATGTATTGGTTTTAGGGACTGGAATGGGGTAATAAACCCCAAATTGGATAGAACAATAAAAAATAAAGGAAAGACACAAAGAAAAAATTACCTAAGGTATTTTGGAGAATTTATGGATTCGATTTCATTGATTGATGTGTGGAGATACCTATATCATAATACTAGAGAGTATACACATTATTCGGAGGTACACAGGACATATTGGTCTAGGATTGATATGATATTGGCTTCTAAAACTTTATGTAAAAATATTAAAAGGATGGAAATTTTACCAAGGACTTATCAGACCACTGCCCAGTTATAATGATATTACAAAAGAGAAAACAAGAATATAGATGGATATTGAAAGATGAACTTTTCAGGGATGAAAAAATATTAGAAAAGGTGAAACAAGAAATAAATATGTTTTTCAAAGAGAATTTGGGGAAAGGATCAACAAATCAGATAGTGTGGGATGCGGGAAAGGCAGTGGTAAGAGGCATTTTTTTACAGCAGGAAGCATATAAGAAAAAAGTAAGAAAGCAAAAAATTCAAAAATTGGGGGTAGAACTAAAAGAAAAAGAAGAAGAGTTAAAAAGAGACCCAAAGAATGGAAAGTTAGTGAGAGAAATAAAAATTTTACAAAAACGATTAGCTTTAGAAGAGAGATGGGAAATAGAGAAAAAAATAAAATTTACACGACAAAGGTTGTCAACATGCAAATAAGATAGGGAAATGGTTGGCGTATCAATTGAAGAAAGAAAGGGAAAGAAGATTAATTACAGAAATTAGAAAAGGAGATAAGATATATAGAGAACAGAGAAAGATTAAACTATTGTTTCAAGAATACTATATGCAACTATACAATGAGGCAAAGGATATAGAATATGTACAAAAAGTAAAGAAATACTTGGAAGAAGTTAGAGTAGAGAAAATTAGGAAGAACAAAGGATGGATTTGAATAAACCTAAAGAAGAAATTAAAACGGCTACACGAAAATTAAAAATTGGAAAAGCACCAGGGCCAGATGAATCACAGTGAGATATTATAAGGAGTTCCAAGATCAATTAATCAACCCTATGTATAAATTATTTAATGAAATAGAATTGGAGGATAGACCGGATACATGGAAAGAGGCGAGTATTACATTGATACCTAAAGAAGGTAAAGATCCAATGGAAGTCAAAAATTACAGACCAATATCTCTTCTAAACATAGATTACAAAATATTTACGTCAATATTAGCAGAAAGACTGAAGAAGATATTAAAATATTGGATTCATGAAGATCAGAATGGCTTTTTGCCGGGAAGATCAGTTAAAGATAATATCAGGGTAATACTTGGACGTGATAGAATTTTTCCATAGACATAATGAAAGGAAAATGGGACTAATATTTGTCAATGCTAAAAAGCATTTGACAATGTGAAATGGATGTTTATATTCGAGGTTTTAGAGATGGCGAATTTGGGAAGAAGATTCATAGATTGGATAAAAAATGATTGATAATGATAGAATTGCGAGTATTTTAGTGAATGGAAGAAATCAGAAAAATTAAGATTAAAAAAGGAACAAGGCAGGGTTGTCCATTATCTCCTTTAATTTTTGTAATGATAATAGAAATTTTGAATAATAAAATTAGGCAAGACGAGAAATTAAGGGAATTAAAATTGGGAAACAAATGTACAAATTAAGGGCATTTGCAGATGATTTGGTAATTTTGTTAGATGATCCGGCTAAAAGTATATCAAAATTAATGAATGTTTTTGAAGAATTTGGAAAATTAGCGGGCTTTAAGGTCAATGAGATTTTAAGACAATGATACTAATGAAAAATGTTTCAAAAAAGAGAAAGGAGGAAATAAAAGAGCTTTATAATTTTTAAAATGACAAAAAAAGGTGAGATATTTAGGGGTTAATCTTACGAGTAGTAATTTGGATTTATATGAATTAGAACAATTATAGGAAAGTATGGGGCGAGATAAAAGAAGATTTAAAAAGTTGGACAAGACTTGTCTTATCATTAATGGGAAGGATTGCGACAATTAAAATGAATATATTGCCGAAGATGACATTTCTGTTTCAGAATCTCCCAATTATTATGAATGATACCCCCTTTAAAGAATGGAAGAAGATTTATCAAATTTTGTGTGGAATGCCAAAAAGCCAAGAATAAATGAAAGGTATTAAAAGAGCCACAGGAAAGAGGAGGATTCCAACCAGATCTGAAATTATATTTTCATGCTAGTTGCCTTTGCTGGATAACGGAATGGATTAAATTAGAAAATACAAGATTATTGGAATTGGAAAGGGCAGATCTTTACTTTGGCTGGCACGCATATATGTGGTATGACAAAGCAAAAGTGAATAGGGAATTTAATAATCATTTTATAAGAAAATCGTTATTGAAAGTTTGGTTACAATATAGAAATAGAATATATGCAAAAATACCACAATGGGTGTCAGTTCACGAAGCTTTACAGGAGAGAAAAGCCCCAGTTAAATAATTGGTTAACATATAGAGATTTGACAAAAGTACAAGGAGAAAATTTGGTTTGGAAAAATAAAGAAGAATTGGCAAAATTGGGTATTGTTACACATTGGTTATTGCAAAGGCAATTAGAGGAAAAATTTAAAATGGATAAGAAGTTAAAAGGAATGGAAATAAGAGAGAACGAATTCGATAAATTGTTAAGACCAGGGACAGACCATGTAATGGGTAAAATTTATAAAATGTTGTTAAATTGGCATATGGAAGAAGAGGTAATCAAAGAAAATATGATAAAATGGGCACAAAATTTGGGACATGAAATTCCGATACAAAGCTGGGAAAATTCATGGAGAGATGTTGAGAAAATACTGTGTTAGTACAAAGTTAAAGGAGAATTATTATAAGATATATTTTAGATGGTATTATACGCCAGTGCAAGGAACGAAAATAAATAAAAATGGGAATGATTTATGTTGGAAGTGCCCAGGAAAAGGAACTTTATATCATTTATGGTGGTCTTGCGAAAAAGCTAGGATCTGGAGGAAAATTCACAAATGAATAGTTAAAGCAATTCATTTAAAGTTTCCAATGAGTCCAGAGATATATTTGTTAAATATACTGGATGTTAAATTCTTTAGGAAAACGCTTTACGAAAGATGATAATATATATGACAACAGCGGCAAGATTGGTATATGCACAAAACTGGAAAGCAAAAGAAATACCTAAGATAGATGACTGGTTGTGGAAATTATATGAGTTATGGGAAATGGATGAACTGGCTTCAAGGTTAAATGATAGATCAAAAAAACAAATTATAGAAGAATGGAATCTAGTAAAACCCCTTTTGGGAAAACCAATGGGGGAAGGATAGTCTGAAGGTGAGAAATTAGTTGGAAGACAAATTGTAAGAAAGGAATAGATAGAGGAGTGTGATAGGTAGTGGTATTATTTATAACATAGAGGAATGATAATAGCTGGTCAAGGAAGGTTATGGAATATCCACTGAAATACTGTAGGTGAAATAAGGGAAGGAGGGTAAGTAGATAGAGATAAACTAGTGTTGATGATTGGTATATATATATATATGAATTAGAGTTAATAAATGGTAAAGATTTTGTGAACGAACATTTATATAATGGTGAGAAATAAGCATGTTTTATTTTATGTTTGATGTAATAAAAATAAATTAAAAAAAAGAATGTTGCTTGCAAAGGCATTAGCAATTCTTCTTCAAAGAGTTTGTAATATATCACTAAGAAACCATTTGGGCCTGAGGCTTTCATAGTTTTAAGCTTTTGTATTGTGGGTGAGATTTCCATTACTGTGAAGAATGAATTTAAAATGTTTCTCTGACCTTCAGAAAGCTTTAACATATCTTGTCTGTCCAGATGCATAAGTTCTGTTCTATTCTGGGGGATATTTTGCAAATCAAATAGTTTAGTGTAATATCCTTTAGATATCTTTTTTATAGATACCTGATCGACAAATGTTTTCTCTCCTTTCTTTACTTCAGTTATATGTCTTTTTTTGGTCTCTTTCCTTAGTTTATAAGCCAACCATCTTCCTGGTTTATTTGCTCTTTCAAATTGATTTTGTTTTATCCTTTTAAGCTTTTTCTCTAACTGTGAAGCATTCTCTAATTTAAGTTGTTCTTGTAAAAATTTAATTTCCTTTCATATTTTTTCATTTGCAGCATCATTTCATTAAGGTTCATTAAATTCATTGAGTTTGGCTGTTGATAATTAATAAATAAGTCAGTATTCAAGTTCTTTTTTCAGGTTCTCTTCTTCTGCTGTCCTCCGTTTTCTCTCCGTCTCATCCTCTGTCTCTGTCTCTGATTGTTTTACTACTGTTGCGTTAATGTTTCGTTTTGTATCCGAAAGAGTTCCTCTGATGTTTCTCTTTACATCTGGACTAGTCTTATGCCACGACTTCTAATGTTGGTGAATGGATGCTGTTAGCAGCTCTCTTGTGAATTTTCAAATAATATTGATGATAAAAGTAAAGTTTATTTAGAGAGGTTAATATGGCGAGTTCAGAGCTAGCAACAGCAATGATCTTCTCTATGTCTTCTCTATTAGCTTATTCTAGTGAGCTCAAGCCTGAATAAATTAAAATGTTGTCAAAGTCATCAACTCCCTTAATATAAAGTTAATAGTATTGATATAAAAGGCATACAAATATATGAAGCCTATTTAAATTCAGCGAGCTCTCAGCTAGACTGGCAGGATCTCTCCGCCGCTTCTCCCACTGCCAGTTCTTGCGAGCTTGAGCTGCTGAAACTTTTGTGTTCTCTCAGGTGTTCATACCTTACTCAGGTGTTCATGCCTTAGTTTAAAAGGTGTATTCAGTTGCAAATTGTGTAAATATTGTATAAATATGATGAGTCCGGTAGATATAATCTGTCTAAAAAGAAATAAAGTCCCACCAGCGAGCTCAGCAGGATCGGATTTCAATTTCACATATTGAGAAACACTTTTGGATCTTTATAAATACGGTAGAACATTTTGAAAAACATAATGAAAAAAATTGGTGATGATTTATATGGATTTTGCAGGCGTTTGACAATGTAAATTGGGATTTTATGTTTGGTTTGAAACACTGCAAAGGATGGACTGCAGGTGGAAATTTATTTGGTGGATTCAAGAGATTTATAAAGAACAAAGTGCATGTTTGATCATAAACGGGGGGAAAAAACCTTTCAGAATGAAAAAGGGACAGGCCGGATGTTCTATTTCCCGTTATTATTCATACTGGTCTTAGAAGTATTAGCCAGAGAAATTATTAGAAGAGTCACAGATAAAAGGAGTGACAATTAAGAGAAAAGAATACAAGCTCAAAGCTTACACAGACGACCTGGTCATTTTTTTTTTTGGAAGATCCTTAAACAAAGTATTGGTAAACTAATGGAAAAATTAAAAACATTTGGAGAAGTTGGCCGAAAAATAAACAAAGAAAAGACAAATGTTATCATGAAAAATCTTAGAGAAAAAGAAAAAAGAGAGCTGCTAGAATTATCTGGTTTTAAATCAGAGAAGAAAATCAAATATCTGGGAATTTGAATAACAAAACAGAATACAGATCCCTATGAAAATAATTATATGAAAGTTTGGAAAGAGATAGAAAGAAATTCAGAATTAGGATAAACTGAAACTATCACTTTTAGGATGAATCGTAGCCATTAAAATGAATATTCTACCGAAGATAAATTTTCTTTTCCAGAACCTCCCAATAATTATAAATGACAAATTCTTCAAACTATGCCAAAAAGATCTCTTTACATGTGTATAGGAAGGAAAGAGACCAAGAATTAAATAGAAATTACTAACCGAAAGGAAAGAAAAGGAGGTTGCAGCTCCAGATCTGAAATTATATTATTACGCTAACAGCTTGGCATGGATCGCGGACTGGATAACCTTCAAAAATGAACAAACCTTAAACCTGGAAGGTCCAGACAAAAGATTTGGTTGTCATGCATACCTCTGGTGTGGCAAAGAAAAAGTAATAAAGAATTCCAAAATCACTATTTAAGAAAAATACTTGATAAACATCTGGCAAAAATTCAAAAGAAAAATCTACAAGAAAATTCCACAATGGATCTCCCCTCATGAAGCTCTCTTTGGTAGATGGAAAGCAACTCAGGAAAGATGGATCCACTACAAAGACATAATATTAGAGGAAAGCAACTTCAGATTCTCTAAAAACAAAGAACGAACTTGAAGAAGAGGGGTTTCCCAGTCAGTGGTTTCTATACATGCAAATCAAAGAAAGATTTAAAATGGATTTAAAATTGAAAGGATTCTTAAGCAAAGCAGAGAAAAATGAATTTGAAATAGCCATCTTTGACAAACAAATCCATCTGACATCACAGATTTATAAATTAGGGGCTCCATCGAGAACTCAAAAGAGAAACAATTAAAGATGTGATAGTAAAACGGGTGCAGAATATTGGCAAAAATACACTCAAGAAGACTGGGGAAAATAGCTGGAGGATGTGAAAATTTACTTTATCACAAAATTTAAAAAAGAATTATTTAAAATTGTTCTAAAGGTCATATTTGAGCCCCTCGAAACTGAACTAGATGTATAAAACAGGCCAAATGAATTGCTGGAAATGCAAGAAGGATCATTTTTTCATAAGTGGTGGACATGCCCAAAAGTAAAATTATTTTGGAAGAACATTAACAAAATTATGTCAAATATACTAAGAATCAATATCCTGATGACACTGGAATTTTTCTTATTAAACATTGTTCCTGACATAGAAGAATTTAATAAGAAAAAAATATGGCGAATAATTCTATATATGACCACGACAGCTAGGATTCTTCATGCGAGATACTGGAAGACTGATCAAATACCTGAAGTTGACGAATGGCTTTTAAAGCTTATGGAAATGAAAGAATATGATAAATTGACTAAAGCTCTCAATGTAAATATAAGAGATGAAAATGAATCACAATGGGACCCACTAACAGTTTATTTAAAAGGGAAATTCGGAGATATAATTACATTTTAAAACAAATAAACAAATATAAACAAATAAACAAAAGTGAATTGACACCAATCCTTGATTTCACCAAACTTACAATACCTTATTAATAACAGTACTCCTAGTATAGCAGTAGGAGAGAGTATGAAGATTGTAAAACAACAAATAGGTGGACAAACGAAGTGTTTAAATATAATACATAAAGAAATTATACAAAATAATTATGATGTACACAGAGGTATCTATATTTTTCACAGACTCAGAGATAAACCCAAACAAAGGAAGGCAGGAAGTACATTTGATAAATATCTTGCAAATGATGAAAAGGAGTTATTAGTTAATGGTTTAAGGGTAAAGGTAAACAGGGAAATCATGACAAAGTAGGAATTTGTACAAGTTACACTACGATGGTAATTTAATAAAGTATAATTCTTAGATAAAAAGATAGTAAAATAGACCTATGAGCAGATATGAAATACTTTTTTTTGGAAAAAAATTACTATATTTGTAAATAATTCTGTTTACACTTTGATATCCTACATATATGTACATCATCTTTTCATTTTTTTTCTTTTCTCTGAATAATATTTATATTTCTGTGTTTTGTTGTTTTTGTCATTTTTTTAACTTATTCATGGAATAAAAATAATGAAAAAAAAAGAACCGACTGATGTTTTAGCATCCTTTTTAAAAAAAATACATAAAAGAATGTGCAATATGCCCTCTTCAGCTTGGCTCGTTGTCTTCAACTAGACCTCAACTAGTCCCAAAGTGCAGGTTGGTTATTTGTTGTTATTGTTTTTGTGCTCTGAAGTCATTTCCAATTTACAATGACTCTAAGGCAAACCTATCAAGGGCCTTTCTTGGCATGATTTGCTCAGAGGAGATCTTATCATGACCTTCCTCTAGGCTGAGAGAATGTGACCTGCCCAAAGTCACCCAGTAGGGTTTTCCATGGCCAAGTAGGGATTCCTGGTCTCAAGAATCATAGTTCAAAATTCAAACCACTACACCACATAGGCCCTCCTACAGGTTTGTTACAGGCAACGTATATCTCCTTTGCTGAAATAGTTTCACTAAGTACTGGTTCATTTCTAGTCACAACTGAAAGTGCTGGACATGCAAGAATATTGTATGTCCAGAAATGGGAGGATTCCACAACCCTAACCCAAGAAGAATGGTTTATGAAACAACTAGACATGGCAGAGATGGATAAATTGACAATACTTTTAAAAGAAGTCTTGCTTATGGATTACAAAAAATATTGGGGAAGCATTATACATTTATAAGTTCTTTCGGTGGACTACAAGCTAAATAAAGGGTTTCTTTAATTAGTATGGATAGAATAATCATAGTAGAACTTTGGGTTTGTCTATTTTTGTGAAATATTGAGTTGATGAGCCTGAGATAAGGTCAGATAATGACTTAAAATAGCTATATAAGTATTCTTAAGTATATAGGAATGCAGATATAGAAAGTAGAGGAAGTATAAGCCTCTTTTTTATTAATATGTGTATTAGTTACAGTTTACAATAATTACTTTGTCAGTTTATTGTCTGTGTGTTAGTTTTATATGTTTTCTATATTCTTCTATATGTTGTTCTTATAGTTGATTAAAAAAAATAATAATTAAAAAAGAAGAAGAAAGTGCTGGTGATGACATATACAGGCCTATACAGTTTAGATGCAGACTATCTGAAACCCTCTCTCTCCCCATACAAGCCTGTTGACGTCTTAACAATTTCAGGAGAGGGCTTTCTTTTCCACTACTCACGCGGGTTTCTGTGGTGAGGATATGAGAGACAGCCTTCTCAGTAGCTGCTCATAGACTATATAGCCCTCTCTCAAGTGAGGCCCATTGCCTCCCTTGCCTGCTTTCTTTTTCAAATATGCCTTCAGCCTTTAAATAGTTGGGGTAGAAGGACATGCAATGAGTGTGCTGTTTTTATGTGCTTTATAGATTTTTAATTGTTTTAAACTACTGTTTTAGAAGTGATGTTTTTATTGGATTGGTTATTCAATGCTTTTCAGAATTTTGTACTACATACTGCTTTAGCTATTTTGTTTTAACTTGTAAACTGCTTTGGATCCCATTTTGGGAGAAAGATGGGATATGAAAGAAAGAAAGAAAGAAAGAAAGAAAGAAAGAAAGAAAGAAAGAAAGATGATAATTTCATTTGTTTCAGTTTTTCGAAAGAAGTTACCAAAATTCACAAATTTAATCATAAATATGACATAAAGAACTTGAGAGGTAAACAATCTGAATGTGGGACAAAATAAAACTGACAGATCTATCCACAGAGGCAGAGAATTTTGGAGCTTCTTCACTCTTTAACAGCCTGGCTTTGTACTCTGGCATTCAGCTATGTCAGTATGCAAAGAGAACTGCCATTTACTTTTCTGACAGACTCCTCTACTTTAATAGTTTTATAGCAAGCAAGTACAATACAGTCATATCCATGCTGAAAATAGCTGCAGCTATTGTATTTGTCCACTGCGGCAAATGAGAAATTCATTTCATTCGTTTTTGGAAAGAACTTACAAAAATTTGCAAATTTCTTTGTAAATTCATAAAGAAAAGGAAATTTCTAAAGTCCCAAGGTAGGAGAGAGCAAAACTAAGAGATTTTACTCCCATTAGTCCTGACTGAAGACCAAACTAGATGTGTGGATACAAACCACATTAATATATAGATTAATAAGAGGTCATAGTACACAAGGAGGGGAAATTTAATCCTGCCACTAATGGAAGGCTTCCTAAGGCTACCTCGTAGAAGTGGGGACCCAACTCAAATTTTAGCTGGGGAGGGAACAGTTAAACTTTCTCTTCCTGCATCCTGTGGCCCTGATAACCACCCACCAACCCCAAGCCTGCCATTAAAAATATCAAAACTCCAATCTGGTATTTCATTATGCATTCAGCATCAGCTCCTTGGCCCTCAAAAAAGGGAGAAGCTGGGCAAGTGTCAGCTTCAGATTCCTTATGAATAGTTACAAATGAAAAGAAAGGAAAAAAAAGGAGTTTCTTAGCTCAGTCCAATGATTTACCATTGGCATATTCTTTCTGCCCCATTGCCATCCATGTAGGCTCAAAATTAGGGAAGAAAAAGAACCTCCTTCCATAATGAACAGCTCATCACACACTCACTCACTGGGGTTTGTGAGGCGACTGCTCTTTCCACTTCTGACAGGTTATTCCTTTTCGGGTCTTACTAACAGTGCCTTGATACTCTTCTCCATTTCCATGATAACAGTCTGTGGGAACAAAGACTTCGACTGAATGCCACTCCCTGCTGCTGTTGTTCTGTGCCTTCAAATTTATCACAGCTATTTCTAGCAAGATTTATTCAGAGATCGTCCTTGCCTTCGTCCAAGAATTGAGAGAGCGATTTTGCCCACCAGTGGGTTTCCTTGGCTTCCAGTTCTTCCAGCGTCCTAGTTCAAAACTCAAACCTCTGTGCTGCTCTGACTCTCACCACTCCCTCCTCTACATTATTTCAAACCAATCTCAGTTTTCCTTATTTGGTCAAAATGAAACCACCCACAACCAAGGAGGAGGTAACTTGCTGAGGGAAATCCCAATATTTGAAAAAGTACAGCTATGTCCCTAAAGGGGAAACCAGCCCAGTGAAAACTGAGCATGCTCAGTGATTAAAGAATGTTGACTGACTGAAGAGGAAGACCCCCCAAAAAAATGGGGAGGGGGGAGAGGGAGTAGTAGGAATCCTGAACAGTAGCAATCCATAACATTTTGTATTATATCTTCTGTCTTTTTATGGGAGAAAGGCAGGATATATATAAAATGATGAATGGGTGGATGGAAAATTTTGTTACTGATCCTACTGATAAGGGCACCATTTCTGACATGACACTCCCCCCCCCCCCCATTATCCCAGTTGATCAGGGATAGAGTGCTACTTAATCCTCTTATTAATCTATATATTAATGTGGTTTGTATCCACACATCTAGTTTGGTCTTCAGTCAGGACTAATGGGAGTAAAATCTCTTAGTTTTGCTCTCTCCTACCTTGGGACTTTAGAAATTTCCTTTTCTTTATGAATTTACAAAGAAATTTGCAAATTTTTGTAAGTTCTTTCCAAAAACGAATGAAATGAATTTCTCATTTGCCTGCAGTGGACAAATACAATAGCTGCAGCTATTTTCAGCATGGATATGACTGTATTGTACCTGCTTGCTATAAAAAATATAAAGTAGAGGAGTCTGTCAGAAAAAAGAAATGGCAGTTCTCTTTGCATACTGACATAGCTGAAATCACAGGATGCAAAGCCAGGCTGTTAAAGAGTGAAGCAGTCAAAATTCTCTGCCTCTGTGGATAGATCTGTCAGTTTTATTTTGTCCCACATTCAGATTGTTTCTTCTAAGTTCTTTATGTCATATTTATGATTAAATTTGTGAATTTTGGTAACTTCTTTCGAAAAACTGAAACAAATGAAATTATCATCTTTCTTTCTTTCTTTCTTTCTTTCTTTCTTTCTTTCTTTCTTTCTTTCTTTCATATCCCATCTTTCTCCCAAAATGGGATCCAAAGCAGTTTACAAGTTAAAACAAAATAGCTAAAGCAGTATGTAGTACAAAATTCTGAAAAGCATTGAATAACCAATCCAATAAAAACATCACTTCTAAAACAGTAGTTTAAAACAATTAAAACTATAAAGCACATAAAAACAGCACTTCATTGCATGTCCTTCTACCCCAACTATTTAAAGGCTGAAGGCATATTTGAAAAAGAAAGCAGGCAAGGGAGGCAATGGGCCTCACTTGAGAGAGGGCTATATAGTCTATAGACTGAGAAGGCTGTCTCTCATATCCTCACCACAGAAACCCGCGTGAGTAGTGGGAAAGAAAGCCCTCTCCTAAAATTGTTAAGACGTCAACAGGCTTGTATGGGGAGAGAGGGTTTCAGATAGTTTGCATCTAAACTGTATAGGCCTGTATATGTCATCACCAGCACTTTCTTCTTCTTTTTTAATTATTATTTTTTTTAATCAACTATAGAACAACGTATAGAAGAATATAAGAAAACATATAAAACTAACACACAAGACAATAAACTGACAAAGTAATTATTGTAAACTGTAACTAATACACATATTAATAAAAAAAGAGGCTTATACTTCCTCTACTTTCTATATCTGCATTCCTATATACTTAAGAATACTTATATAGCTATTTTAAGTCATTATCTGACCTTATCTAGGGCTCATCAACTCAATATTTCACAAAAATAGAACAAACCGAAAGTTCTACTATGATTATTCTATCCATACTAATTAAAGAAACCCTTTAATTAGCTTGTAATGCACAAAAAACTTATAAAAATGTATAATGCTTCCCCAATATTTTTTGTAATCCATAAGCAAGACTTCTTTTAAAAGTATTGTCAATTTATCCATCTCTGCCATGTCTAGTTGTTTCATAAACCATTCTTCTTGGGTTAGGGTTGTGGGATTCTTCCATTTCTGGACATACAATATTCTTGCATGTCCAGCACTTTCAGTTGTGACTAGAAATGAACCAGTACTTAGTGAAACTATTTCAGCAAAGGAGATATACGTTGCCTGTAACAAACCTGTAGGAGGGCCTATGTGGTGTAGTGGTTTGAATTTTGAACTATGATTACTGAGACCAGGAATCCCTACTTGGCCATGGAAACCCACTGGGTGACTTGGGCAAGTCACATCTCTCAGCCTAAGAGGAAGGTCATGATAAATCTCCTCTGAGCAAATCATGCCAAGAAAGGCCCTTGATAGGTTTGCCTTAGAGTCATTGTAAATTGGAAATAACTTTAGCAAGACACAAAACAATAACAACAAATAACCAACCTGCACTTTGGGACTAGTTGAGGTCTAGTTGAAGACAACGAGCCAAGCTGAAGCAGGCATATTGCACATTCTTTTATGTATTTTTTTTAAAAAGGATGCTAAAACATCAGTCGGTTCTTTTTTTTTCATTATTTTTATTCCATGAATAAGTTAAAAAAATGACAAAAACAACAAAACACAGAAATATAAATATTATTAGAAAAGAAAAAAAAATGAAAAGATGATGTACATATATGTAGGATATCAAAGTGTAAACAGATTATTTACAAATATAGTAATTTTTTTCCAAAAAAAAGTATTTCATATCTGCTAGGTCTATTTTACTATCTTTTTATCTTGATTTATCTTTATTAAATTACCATCGTAGTGTAACTTGTACAAATTATACTTGTCATCATCTCCCTGTTTACCTTTACCCCTAAACCATTAACTAATAACTCCTTTTCATCATTTGCAAGATATCAAATGTACTTCCTGCCTTCCTTTGTTTGGGTTTATCTCTTGGTCTGTGAAAAATATAGATACCTCTGTGTACATCATAATTATTTTGTATAATTTCTTTATGTATTATATTTAAACACTTCGTTTGTCCACCTATTTGTTGTTTTACAATCTTCATACTCTCTAAGTATCTACTAGGAATTGTTACTGTTATTAATAAAGGTATTCTGTTTACTGTGAAAATCAAGAGACAGTGTTCAATTCACTTTTGTTTATTTGTTTATATTTGTTTATTTGTTTTAAAATGTAATTATATCTCCGAATTTCCCTTTTAAATAAACTGTTAGTGGGTTCCATTGTGATTGGTTTCATCTCTTATATTTACATTGAGAGCTTAGTCAATTTATCATATTACTTTCATTTCCATAAGCTTTAAAAGCCATTCGTCAACTTCAGGTATTTGATCAGTCTTCCAGTATCTCGCATGAAGAATCCTAGCTGTCGTGGTCATATATAGAATTATTCGCCATATTTTTTTCTTTAAATTCTTTTATGTCAGGAACAATGTTTAATAAGAAAAATTCCAGTGTCATCAGGATATTGAATTTCTTAGTATATTTGACATAATTTTGTTAATGTTCTTCCAAAATAATTTTACTTTTGGGCATGTCCACCACTTATGAAAAAATGATCCTTCTTCTTTCTTGCATTTCCAGCAATTCATTTGGCCTGTTTTATACATCTAGTTCAGTTTCGAGGGGCTCAAATACTACCTTTAGAACAATTTAATAATTACTTTTAAATTTTTCAAGAGTAAATTTTCACATCCTCCAGCTATTTTCCCCAGTCTTCTAGCTGTATATTTTTTGCCAATATTCTGCACCCGTTTGACCATCACATCTTTAATTGTTTCTCTTTCATTATTGAGTCAGCCTGAATTTATAAATCTGTGATGTCAGATGGATTTGTTTGTGAAGATGGCTCTTTCAAATTCATTTTTCTCTGCTTTGCTTAAGAATCCTTTCAATTTTAAATAATCTAAATCTTTCTTTGATTTGCATGTATAGAAACCACTGACTGGGGAACCCCTCTTCTTCAAGTTCGTACTTTGTTTTTAATCTGAAGTTGCTTTCCTCTAATATTATGTCTTGTAGTGGATCCATCTTTCCTGAGTTGCTTTCCATCTACCAAAGAGAGCTTCATGAGGGGAGATCCATTGTGGAATTTTCTTGTAGATTTTTCTTTTGATTTTTTCAGATGTTTATCAGAGATTTTCTTAAATAGTGATTTTGGAATTCTTTATCTACTTTTTCTTTGCCACACCAGAGGTATGCATGACAACCAAATCTTTTGTCTGGACCTTCCAGGTTTAAGGTTTGTTCATTTTCTAAGGTTATCCAGTCCGCGATCCATGCCAAGCTGTTAGCGTAATAATATAATTTGGGATCTTAGAAGCTGCAACCTCCTTTTTCTTTCCTTTCGGTTAGTAATTTCTCTAATTCTTGGTTTCTTTCCTTCCTATACACATGTAAAGAGATCTTTTTGGCATAGTTTGAAGAATTTGTCATTTATAATTATTGGGAGGTTCTGGAAAAAGAAAATTTATCTTCGGTAGAATATTCATTTTAATGGCTACGATTCATCCTAAAAGTGATAGTTTCAGTTTACTCCAATTCTGAATTTCTTTCTTGATCTCTTTCCAAACTTTCATATAATTATTTTCATAGGGATCTGTATTCTGTTTTGTTATTCAAATTCCCAGATATTTGATTTTCTTCTCTGATTTAAAACCAGATAATTCTAGCAGCTCTCTTTTTTCTTTTTCTCTAAGATTTTTCATGATAACATTTGTCTTTTCTTTGTTTATTTTTCGGCCAGCAACTTCTCCAAATGTTTTTAATTTTTCCATTAGTTTACCAATACTTTGTTTAGGATCTTCCAAAAAAAAAATGACCAGGTCGTCTGTGTAAGCTTTGAGCTTGTATTCTTTTCTCTTAATTGTCACTCCTTTTATCTGTGACTCTTCTATAATTTCTCTGGCTAATACTTCTAAGACCAGTATGAATAATAACGGGGAAATAGAACATCCTTGTCTTGTCCCCTTTTTTTATTCTGAAAGGTTTTTTCCCCCGTTTATGATCAAACATGCACTTTGTTCTTTATAAATCTCTTCAAAATGCACCAAATAAATTTCCACCTGCAGCCCATCCTTTGCAGTGTTTCAAACATAAAAATCCCAATTTACATTGTCAAACGCCTGCAAAATCCATATAAATCATCACCAATTTTTTTCATTATGTTTTTCAAAATGTTCTACCGTATTTATAAAGATCCAAAAGTGTTTCTCAATATGTGAAATTGAAATCCGATCCTGCTGAGCTCGCTGGTGGGACTTTATTTCTTTTTAGACAGTATCTACCGGACTGATCATATTTATACAATATTTACACAATTTGCAACTGAATACACCTTTTAAACTAAGGCATGAACACCTGAGCAAGGTATGAACACCTGAGAGAACACAAAAGTTTCAGCAGCTCAAGCTCGCAAGAACTGGCAGTGGGAGAAGCGGCGGAGGAGAGATCCTGCCAGTCTAGCTGAGCTCGCTGAATTTAAATAGGCTTCATATATTTGTATGCCTTTTATATCAATACTATTAACTTTATATTAAGGGAGTTGATGACTTTGACAACATTTTAATTTATTCAGGCTTGAGCTCACTAGAATAAGCTAATAGAGAACATAGAGAAGATCATTGCTGTTGCTAGCTGAACTCGCCATATTAACCTCTCTAAATAAACTTTACTTTTATCATCAATATTATTTGAAAAATCACAAGAGAGCTGCTAACAGCATCCATTCACCAACATTAGAAGCTGGCATGACTAGTGCAGGAATGAAGGAAACATAGGAGGAACTCTTTCGGATACAAAACGAAACATACAAACAGTGAGTAAAACAATCAGAGACAGAGACAGAGGATGAGACAGAAAGAAAACAGCAGAAGAAGAGAACCTGAAAAGAACTTAAAATATGACTTATTTATTAATTATCAACAGCCAAACTCAATGAATTTAATGAACCTTAATGAAATGATGCTGCAAATGAAAAAATATTGAAAGGAAATTAAATTTTTACAAGAACAACTTAAATTAGAGAATGCTTCACAGTTAGAGAAAAAGCTTAAAAGGATAAAACAAAATCAATTTGAAAGAGCAAATAAACCAGGAAGATGGTTGGCTTATAAACTAAGGAAAGAGACCAAAAAAAGACATATAACTGAAGTAAAGAAAGGAGAGAGAAAGCATTGTCGATCAGGTATCTATAAAAAAGATATCTAAAGGATATTACACTAAACTATTTGATTTGCAAAATATCCCCAGAATAGAACAGAACTTATGAAAGACTCCCTGGACAGCGGGATTATCTTAAAGCTTTCTGAAGGTCAGGAGAAAAAGTTTTAATTCATTCTTCACAGTAATGGAAATCTCACCCACAATACAAAAGCTTAAAACTATGAAAGCCTAGGCCCAAATGGTTTCTTAAGTAATATTACAAACTCTTTGAAGAAGAATTGCTAATGCCTTTTGCAAGCAACATTCTTTTTTAATTTTGTTCTACATCAAACATAAAATAAAACATGCTTATTTCTCACCATTATATAAATGTGCGTTTGAAAAAATGTTTCCATTTATTAACTCTAATTCATATATATATACCAATCATCAACACTAGTTTATCTACTTGTACCTCCTTCCCTTATTTCACCTACA
>CAOKZL010004810.1:0-16937 GCA_948472985.1 Iguana delicatissima | reverse complement strand
GCCCGTTTTTTTCCCATTCCCTTGTATTTCCTCACCTAGGCTTGTGCAGGCCTGTGTTTAAATAGGTGGGTTTTTTTTCCTTTTGGGTGAGGGAAAACCCCCTCTCAGACTGTGGAGGTGTGTCCTGTCTGCCATGCGGTTGCACATTCTGCGGCCTGTAATGGCTGATGATTGGTCAGATGTCTTTGTTCCTACCTTTTCCTCAAAACAACGACCTAGAGTAGTCAGGAGTGACCACAAATTCTACTTTTCTCTGTCTAAGGGGAAAGTACCAGAAAGCCCAGGCCAGTGGCAAAGGAATGGGATGGGGAGCTCTGAAGAGGAATGGCAGGGGGTCTGCAGGGGGAGCTTATTACAGTTTTTCCACTTTTGCGAGGCTGTGCACCCCAAAACCTTTGTGGACATGTAGTGGCCACTGTATAAGGTAATTGGAGGCTCATCTTGCTAGAGCAGCTGAGAATTACCTCTCCCAACACAAAAACTATGGACTGCCAGCATACTATCTTCCAACACACCAATCTGACAGAGACAGTCCTGATTATCTTCTCACTTTTCAGCCCCCCATTTTTCAGTTTCTCTTTTTAAATGTTTCAATTTCTTTTTGCTTCATCCACTTTTCCCCCTATTTCCCACTGCTGCAAACTGAGTTTGAAATCCTAGTCTTGAAAAGGAGTTTGCACTCGATTTAACCGAGTGGAGAAGAGAATAGAAAGGGGATGTGGAATCTTGCTCTTCCCAGCAGCTTCACAAAGTCCAACAGTGCAGCCTCTCCTATATTTGTGTGTTCTTCTCCCATCAATAACTTTGCTCTGTTGATTACATTCTGGTGTTGCTCTGGACTACACTTGGTTTTCATCTACAAAAGGAGGGCTCCTAGGTATCTAGTGTAAATAATGCTCTTAATCTAGTGCCTGCTTGGAAGTCAGATTTTGTGTTTGGACTGTTTAAGGACTTTGTTTTCCTTGCGGGAACTGTCTCAAAAAACAAACAAAAAAACAAATGATTCCAAAATTTATCATAGAAAATGTCTCAGTTGGAATACAATGCCCAATTAATTTCCATTGCTGTGTGTTTAAATTGTTGCTTTTCTGCTTCCAGCCATTTCCTTGATTGTTCACAGTAGCTCTGACGACTTTCCATAAAAATAAACATATGAGGGCTGTACTCAAAGTTATGCTGTCAGATCATAACTCCTTCATAAACAACTTGAGAGACATATGGTATCACATACACTGTGTAAAGTAACTGTTGTGTAAAAACAGCTTCACAAAGTGACCAGGCAATATCAGTACCATCTTTAAATCCACTCATCAAATCCACTTTGAAAAAACTCTTTGGGCATTCCCCAGTGTCTTATAGCCACTTGGCCTACATCACTTGAAGTTACCATCCCCAAAGGAAGCTTTCCTTCATTTTCCACCAAACAAATGAAAATCTGCAGGGCATCACACCAGACTGCGGCATTGTGGAGATTTCCGTTTGTGTAAGAACCTGCTGATGTTGCAAAAAAGTGTGGATTTGTACATATTATTGTGGTGTAACTGCATTTGCATTCAGCTGTTTCTGTGGTTTTTACGTAATGGCCCTCTAGTTTATGGAGTAGTACAGTGTAGTGGTCAGCGTTCATTTTTTGAGTCTTACACTTGAGGAAATCAAGTAAAATCCTTGTCGTCCTAGAAGACATTGATTATAATCTTCTGTGATGAATGTGCTGTCCTTTGAATTTTTTGGTCTAGTAGAGCTTAAGTGCCATCATGGTATGTATTTCTTATGCTCTGTGGTTCATACAAAGTTGCTGGAAATCCTCATCATCAGTGCAACATTCTCCAGAATGATACTGTGGGCTTCAAATGAGTCTCACCCTGTGACTTAGAAATTTGCCAGGGGCACCCAAACAACAAACAAAAAAACAACCAAGGTGGGAAATCAGCCAGCACTCTCTTGGCTAACGAGCAGGAGGAGAAATTAGCGGGGATCCTTCTACCAAATGTATACAGCGTCAGGTCAGTGAGTGCAAATAGTTCAAATAACAATTAAGATTTATTAAACAGTTATTAAAAGCAAAAGGACAACCACACTCCTCTAACTAGAGAAGGAAAATAGAGTTTAAGGGTAGGGGCCATATGGTGATGGGGGAAGCCAAATTGTAGAAGAGGAAAACCTCCTTGTGGTTGGTGGAGGGGACTGGTGGACCAAGTTGCAGCAAGGCAGAGTAGAAGTCCAGGAGCCTTATCCAGCAGAAATCCAAAGAGCTCTGAGAATGGGGGATTTTTATAGCTAAAAGAACGACCGTAGGTCAGTTTGGTCTTGGGCGAAAAAACAATGTTTGGTTTGGAGACAATGCCTCCAAGGTTAGAATTCACATGTATTAATTACTTTAATTATATATGTTGGCATGGACTAGTCAGCCTGCAGGCTCAAGGACTAGCCTCTGGTAGAACATACTGCTCAGGAGAGACCTTCTTGCCCATATGGGCTTCTGCAGGGCCCCCATTTGCCATCTCAGCTTGGTTTTGGGTGGCAGGTAAACAAATAGGTAGCCATGCCTAAGCTTTGCACTGTACAGTGGCCTCACAAACACTTGGCTGGCTGGAAGACAGGGCCGAATTATGATAACAAAATGAGATCTAAAGGTTACTATGAGGTGCAGGCCAGTTCACGGTGGTAACAAAGTGCCACCAGTTCTGAACACACGTGTAGTCTTTTCTCTTTCCAATTATTTAATCCAATTGATAAGAAACCCATTTGGCATACACTTTACTGTATTCAGTAAGTTTGTGGATACTCTGGCTTGACGTAATGTAACCACAGCCAAGTTCCTCAACAATCCTTGGGAAGGCTATATGCCAGTTCACTATCATTGTGATTCACTTTGTTTTGGTTTTCATTAGTAACTGCCTTTCCATGGTATTTCACCATGCGGCTTTGTCTTCAGCATTGGTTTCACCTTCTTCTTCACCCATCTTTGCATATTACTCTTGTCTAACTGTCCCCTCACCATATACATTTCTGAATCTTCTGTGGAATGTTGCCAGCGGGCATATCTTCTTTGGTCAAATACTCTTGATGATTGGCCTTTGTTTTGTTCATATCCATAATCCAACACTAGAAATACAGAAACTGAGTCAGCTATGCTGCAAGAATTACTCGCTCTCCACCAACGGCACCACATTTGCATTAACAGTTTCAGAAAAAATGGCATCCAAGCATTACTTTCAGTATGACCCTCATACAAAAAAGTGTTTTGATAAATTTCAACCAAAACTGAGTACAAGGTTCTAGAACAATAAGAGACAGTGGATTTGTATTCAAATGCTGTGCAGGACTTTTCTATGATATTTGGATCTTCCGTATCTGTTCAGGCAGCAGCACACTGTTTTGTTTGATTTCACACTCAATGTTGTGCTTTTCTCTGTCCCATATGCTTTACCTTTTTGGAAGGTTACCTGGCTTTCAGGACAGACTGTGGAAGGAGATTGATAAAGATGCGGTGTCCCATTGCTGACAAAGCAACAGTAGCCTAGTGAATTGAAAATTATAAATACTTTTATCAGCATAATATATTTTTTAATAAATAAAAAAGAATGTTATGGGGAATGAGAAACATCTAAAACCTAAAACCTTATTTTAGCATAGGCCTGTCAGGGATCTATCCCACTTCATTGCACCATGAAGTGTAATCCTGTACTTTCTGGGCCCCCACCATTTTGGAGATTATAAATAACTCTGCTGATTATCCTTCAAGATTGCTGAGGATTTTATTTTCCTTTGAGACTATGGCAATGTCTTCTCCAGTACCTGTAACCTTTTTCAGCATTCCCAGATCACTGGTTTGAGTTGTTAACATACAGAGGTTGGGTTCCTGAGGGACTAAACATTGCTCATTGTGCCTAGGCCTCATCGCCCAACTGTCCTATTCCAGTATCTGTAACTTATTCCCATATTCTCCAATCCAGTCTGGGTCCAGTTGGTTGGCATACAGAGGTTGCAATTTTCTGCAGGACTACACTGTCCTCCTCCTAGGATCGTCTCCATAGCAACCTGCATGGCATTCCAGCACTCTGCAACTTTTCTCCATCGTCCCCAATCCAATCTGTGTTCTCTGGGTGACGTCATCTTTTTTTGCTTTGTGTTCAGTGCAATGGCTTTACATTTTCTGCAAGCATTTTTTGTTTTGAATTTCAACTTTAAGATTCCTCACACAATGGAACCCATAACAACCACTGTGTGAGGCAAGAAGACCTTGAATCTACGTTGTGTATGTCACTTTTATTTTTCTCACATATGCCTCCCAAATGTTTTCTTGGTATCCTGATGGTAGGCCTCATCTCCATAGCAATGACCCGAGGCCAGGCTCCAGCTGAGTAATTCTCAAAGGCCCCTCCCTGGCCAACCCCAGGATTCCATAGAATTTTCACAGTGCAGTGAATTCATATCAGAGTTTGATTTGCCCACACAAAGAGACAAACTCACTGACAAAACTTTGACTTTTATAGTAGATGAATTCAGAGCAACTGAAGTGAAACAAAGAATAAGTAATAATTCCTTCTTACACTGACCATTCATTAAACAGTTGTTGGGTAGTAACATAGAAAACTTTGCATTTGGGAGCTGAGTACAGTGTGCCCTTCCCTTGCATAACCTCCACACCCAGATTAGCACTGTTGATAATATGACTACAGTGGGATGCAACACTTCCCGCCCACAGAGCCTTCCTATGAATGGAACCCCTGCATATATGGTGGAAACATGAACACTTTAAACTTTTAAAGCAAGTGTGGATAAACTTACTTAGCACAAAAGGGTTTATATGTTGTGGCCATTTTCCTAACTTATCTTTTCTCATATACCCAGGAGGTTTCCATGGCTAAGCACTCCAGGAATTCTTTTCAGTTCAGACTTTTAACGGTTACCCCTTATAAGGTTGCCATAGTCCAGGCTCCTGTAAATTCCTTTGGATATTATGCAAATTTCTTGATCCCCGCTGCAAATCATATGTAAGGCTGGGCTTCTTCTGCTAATTTCCAATTCAAGACCACTCCTTTCAAAATTTCTTTATGGAGAGGAAGATAAAGTACATTTTGCTTAGATTGTTACATCACCCAGTACATATTAATTTACCAGTGTAATTATTCGTCTAGAATATTTATGTAATATAGGGCTACTACAGCTCATGAACAATGAATCACATGCCTTGCACTCTGGACAGAAGAACTTATTTTCCTATTAATTTTTTAAAATCCTGATTCTTTCTCCACTCACAGTGCTTCTGTGCCTTTAAGGCTAAGATCAGTAACTAGTGTAGGACCACTATTAAATAACCCCCTGGGATCAGATCTTTGCATTTTTTAAAAAAAAGTTAATTGTGTTTTTATTTGATGGTGTTTCTATCAACATTTACCTGCATATTTTAAGACACAACAACTTTCCCAAGGACCATCTAGTCTGAGTATGCCTGGCCAACTGGGTGATGGCAGCCTCCAACCTGAAGAAGCCTATACCTACATCCCTTTGGCAACACTGCATATTCCAAGGGCTGGTCTCTTTCCAGGTACCTTGCCTGCGCAATCAGAAAAAGAGACTGAGAACTATTTACAAGCTTAGGTTGGACAACTGTAGTGCAGGGCCGTGGTCATCCCGGGGCTCACACCAGCATGCCTACAATACTGGCAGTATTGCCAGATGACCTACTTTCCTTTGTTTTAAAATCCAGCCACTTTAACTTTCCCCCCAGGTTTTTAACTACATGGGCTCTCAAAGGTTGCAGAAACAAAACCACTGCATTTTCAATGGGTTTTGAACTTTTAGTGGGATTTTGGGCCAAAATCTCAGCCTTACTTTTTAATTAAAAATGTTGGCTGCTCAGGGAGGGCTTCAGGGGTTGCAAAATTGGGTATACATGAGACCAAAGGACGGTATTTTTCCCACTGGGTTTAATCTTGGAGTTTGCACAGATAATCTCAGATAGATCTTTTCTCTCAAACCACATTTCTTTGAGTCAGAGACCAGGAGGGCTTCTTAAGAGCAGACTTTCTCAGATGTGAAGGAATGAGGAAAGTGTACAAAGGAAATAGAATTAAATAGAATTAAATTTGGAAGCAAAATTAAATGAAAAATACTTTCAAATATAAAGAGAAGTATTTAAAAATCAGAGGATTAGAGGAAAAAACTACAGAAGATCTTATATAATAGATTGATCTCTGTATTTACACAATTCATTGATTGGTATATGGAACAGCTTGGCATTAGAAGCTGGACCAGATCTTCAGAATTCAATCATTAATAGTGAAGAAGAGAAAAGTCCCAAGAGACATAGTAACCCTGCTGAAAGAATTGATAATCCAGCAAAATTACACAAATAATCTAATTATACATGGAGCGGAACTAAAGATTTTTAAAGATGTACCATCCCAAGTGCTGAAAAAGAGGGAAAGTTATTATAGTTTTTATCTAAGATTGAAAGAGAAAGGTATTTCATAGGATGGGGGGAAATGTGCTCTCCAGATAAACAGAAAATACTTTGTGCTTAAATTCAACTATGAAAGCTGAAGAATTTTGAGAAGGTTTAAAGAAGATTTAGAGAGAGTAGTAGATAAAGAGTATCTCAGAATGAAACTGAAGAGATAGCAGATGAGAGAAAGGAGATGGAAACAGTCATCAGCAAAAAATATAACGAATTGAAGCTAAGCATCCTGGGAAGAATCCTTACAACAAGAGAGAAGAGGCAGATCAGAACAAGATAAAGAAGAAATTGATTCAATATTAGAAGAAGTAGGAGAGTTAGTAGGAGACAAAAGAATAATAAAGAAAGAGGCATATGCTATTGAGCATGAAAATTAAAATAATCTCTTGAAGGTCAGAGGTTTAATTCATTATCAAAAGCTAAGAACATTTATCTGAAAAACAAAAACCATACTTTGCTCTCAGAAACACATTCAGATTTTTTAAATAATCCCAAATTAGGGAGTTTCTACCAACTTGAGTAAGAAAGAGCAGGGTTTTAATCCTTGTAAAATAAAAAATATAATACAAATGAAATTTTAAAAGGACTCCTTGTGGGAGATGCTTAAGAGTTGAATTATACATCTTAGACTCAAAAATTTTGATTACAGGAATATATGGACCTTTGATACAAAGAGAAATTATAAAAAATAGACAGAAAGTTGTGGAAGTGAACACCAAGAAATAATGATGAGAAAATGGAATGGACTATTAACCCTCAAAATTGATAGACAACAAACAATATAAGAGTAAGCTCCCCAAAATCTTTTTTTTTTTGTATTAATGGATATTTTAAGCACTACAATGTGTGGAGAAATTATATGGAGAAGAAAAAATGTGCATACTATTTGGATATTTATTATAGGAGATAGTCTAGGCTAGATATGTTTTTTATTACTAAGACTTTAAAATAAAAAATTACAGAAAAGTGGAAGCTCTTCCTGGACTATATCTGATCACTGCCCCAATTATTTTACATTAGAAAGATAAAAAACAAGGATATAATTGGAAACTAAAAGAGGATAAAATTTGTTAAAAGATGAGAACATTATAGAAAGCTAAAAAATAACTAAGTTATTTGTCTTCAAGAAAAACAGATATATGTCAAATTGATTTAGATTTTTAAATAATCCTAAATTAGGAAGAGTTTTTCTACCAACTTGAATAAGAAAAAGAATAACTAAGTCTAGGAAAATTTAGATAAAGGAACACCCACACTCAATAGTGTGGGGAAGCAGGGAAAACAATCATGAGAGGCCTTTGATTTAAATAGAAGATACAGTTAAAAAGGAAAAAAAAGGAAAAAAATATTGAATGAAATAAATTTACAATATTATTCCTCCATAATGAAAAACTACTTAATGAAATAAGTATTACAAATACAATTGTCGATAATAACAGTATGAACTTGAAAGAAATTTAAATTTACTACAGAAAACAGATTTCTTTCAAGCAAGTAAAACAAGCCTCTAAACTGACAAAAGTAAAACAGAAAGTCGTACCACTATGGCAGAAAGTGTCTCACTGAAAATGCATATAAATCAAAGTAATGAAAAAGGCATTTAAAAAAGGCATTTGCAAAGTTATTTCCAGAACCTATTTAGATCCCAATACAAGTCAAGAAAAAGGAAAAGGTAAAATAGTATTTAATGGAGACCAGAGATCACAGAAGCCCAAACAAAATAATTAAATAGCCCAATTTCAAAGTGGAGATAATAGAAACAATAGCAAGATTAAAATGTTGGAAAAGCATCAGGGCCGTATGGATATTAGTTATATTATAAAATATTTCAGGAACAATTAATAGGTCCCATTCCAAGAAAGTTAATTAATTATCAGTAAAACGGAAAGTGTACCTTCATCTCATGGCAGGAAGGAACATTAGGTTGTTAAAATAAAGCAAGGGAAGATTAGAAATAAAAATTGTAATACTAATATCCTTGTTAAAATTGAACTATAAGATATTCTCATCAATATTAGCAGAAGAAATTTCTCAAAACTCTCCAAGAAATATATGATATGATCAAAATGGCTTTTCAGATTAGTTATTGATATCATAGAAAACTACTTTCACAAGCAGAATACATTGATATTTTGGATGCTGAAAAGGGATTCCACAATGTCAGTGGCCCTTTATGGAAGAAATATTAAATAATCAACTTGGGTGATAGATATATTAATTTCATTGAATTTATATATAAAAAAACAAGGCCAAATAATAATTAATGGTGAGTGAACAGAAATATATTAATACAAAAGGAACTAAACAAGGCACATCCCCTATCACCATTATTATTTATATTAACCTTGGAAACTAAGATAATTGTCTAGTAGAAAGAAAGTTAAGATTAGAAATCAAATCTACAAAGTTACAAAACTTTGCCAATGATTTTGAGCTTATAACATTTACAAGAATGCTTTGAATAGTATAAATAAGTTTGTGGAAATCTTAAATTAATTTGGTGAATTACAGGATTTAAAATAAATAGAGAAAAAACTAATAATTACTAAGAAACATGTCAAAGAGTAAGGAACAAGAATTGGAGGCAAGAAAATCAATTTTGTGGTAGTGTAGACAATGAAATATTTGGGTATGATTATTACAAAGAATAATTCAGATTTATTTGATAATAACTATAAAAAATTTGGAGCTGACCAGTTTTCCTGTTTAACAAATGATGTTCCCTTTAAAGAATGGGAATAAAGATCTAATGAAATGTATACTCAAAAGGAAGGAAACCCTATAAATAAAGCAAAATTTTTTAATAGATATTAAAAAGAGAGCAGGATTGACTCTACTAGTTTATTATTATGCTAGTTGTTTGGAATGGGTAATAGAATCATTACGCTAAAGACAAGATTGTTGCAATTAGAGGGGAGGTATAATACTTTGATTGACATGTGTACATTTGGTATGACAAGGCCAATAGTATATAGAGAAATTTACAAATCATTTTATAGAAAGGCCCTATTAAGAGTTTGTTTAAAATATAGGAGGAGATTCTACTTAATATTTTCCTTATGGTATCAGTGCACAAAGTTTTTTTACAAGAGAGAAGTACCTAAAAGATAGATGGATTACATATAAAGATACATTGAATCTCAGAAAAGACCACAGTAATTTAAATCAATAGAGGGAAATTAAGGAATGAAGTATTACCACTGTATTACAAAGGCAACTATTGGAAAAAGTACAAAATTGACAAGAAGATGGATGGGGTTTGAAATTGAAGAAAAGGAATTTGATAGTCACTTAAACTCAGATGTAGATCATAAAAAAAGTGGGAGAAAGATAAGACTATAATCCATCTGAAATGGAAACAGGATAGGAGCTCAGAAAGTATGTAAAATGGACACAAGATATTTACTATTGTATTAGATCTCAACAATGGGAGAAAGCACGGCATTCAGACATGGATTCTGGTGAAAATCCAGCTAGTTTAAGGGAGAATTATTATAAAAAATAATTCATAGATGGTATTTGGCCTCCATCTCAAGTTATCAAACATGGATGGATGAAAGTATACCTGCTGGAATGTAAGAAAGGGAACCTCTTCCACATATGGTGGCTGCTAACAGCCAAAAAATTCTGGAAAAACATCATTTATATAGCCTCTGAAAGTTTTTAGATTAAATTTTCTCTATCTTCAGAGCTGTATTTGTTAAACATGATAGAGTCCTCTTCTCCACTCAATTGACCAAATAAAAAAGGATATTACTGTACATCATTACAGCTGCAAGGATGCTACTGACAAATGTGGAAACAGCCCTGACTTCCAAAATAGAGGGATTGGGTAATCAATTTATATGAAAATGGTAGAACTAGATAAACAATGATTTCTACTGCATGGATAGGCCTGCTAATTCAAATTAAAAATGGATGGAAATACGTTATTTCCTCTATGGGAGTCTTATTGGGTAAAAGGTGACTTTACATACTGAAAATTTTAATAATTACAAAAGTGGTTAATTAAGGGAATTACAGAATAAAAAAAAAATCTTTTTAGGCATGATGGAATAAGTTAACATATTGGTAAGATCAGACTATAAGTATTATGATTAAGATATTAGATTATAAAGATTACTATTTAGCAGATAATGTATTAATATATGAAAATGTATATAAAATGGGTATAGGGATAGGAAAATAATGGGCATACAGTAACATATTAAATATAAGTTTTATTAAGAATGTAATGATGCAAGATAGATAATAAAACTCACTTCTTTGGGTTGGGGGTGGTTGAAGTAGGGAAAGAATTTATAGCATGGATAGGAAATAAAGACTACACAATATCATTTGTGATATATATAATTAATAGAGTGTAAAATGATAGTTAAGGAACTATATAAGAGTTAAATGTAGTAGAGAGATATATGTTTTGCCTTGTTTTGCAGATACATGTCTAATTGCATGCTATGTAATTGTTTTCTAAATAGATTTTCTCTCTTCTGTACTTTCATAATCTGTTTTTTAAGCAATAATTTAATTATAAAAAAAAATACAAGTAGGTCTCTCCTCAGGAGATTTGAGGTCAGGATAACTGTAGTCTTGGTCTACAGAGGGTCTGGCAGCCCCAGCCTACAGAAAACCTATTAATTTCTGTGCTATCTTTTTTTCCCTTGGTGTATTTGAGTTCTTGTTCATACAATGACTGTTCTATTGGATCATGGCCTCAGTTGACTCTTTTCAAGTATGATCTCAGCTGCTGTTTGAAACTGCATTTTGGCTGGCCGTGTTATCTCTGAAAGCTTTCTGTGATCTCCAGAAACAGCCATACTTGGTGCAGTTCACTTCTTCAGCTGGCTTTTGGGCTGCAAATAAGGCTTGGATTAAGTTCAAGCAGGACAGCCTGGAGTGGAGTTTTGCATGTTTTGCATATTACAAGAGCACACAAGAAACTATACTTGCACTCAATGATTATGCAAGGATTTTAACTCATTTGATTCTGTCTTCTACAGTTTAGAATTTGTTTTCTGGAAAGTGTTCCGGCACATTAAAATTTGTGCAACATCTCTGTGAAGTCATCCACTCACTTGAGCAGCGTAGAGCCCTGCAGATATTGCAGTTTTCATTAAGCAAATTCCTTAATGGGTAAGTATTTATTTAGAAATATCAAGATCTGAACATACTATTTTTGACTGTGAAGGTGTAAAAGACATATGTGCATCCCCTCTTCTTTCTCTCTGTCTCTCATTTTGGAGTACAAGCTCTGCAGAGTAATTAGGAAATCTGTCTCAGAACAATTATCCTTTCATCTTCCCTAGTTTCCTTGTATAGCTGATAGCTGGAACTGCAAAAAGATAATCACAATGTAGAGATTTTTTCCTTCATGTATTAAGAATGTATTTGTAAGGCATTTTGAGTATGGATGCTAAAAGGTATGAAATAGGTAAATATAAATAGAAAAACTCTTATTTTTAGGCAAATGTAAGAGTTTTGTCTCTGAAATATGGTAATATCTCACTTTATGTATTGTTTTAGTTTAATCATGTTATAGATTAAGTTTGCACTGTGGCAGTCATTACACTATGTCTTTTTCTACCCTATTATTCCACTTTTAAGTCATGGGTATGGAATCAGTGTAGGGAGGAACATTTTAGAATTCTCAGTCACAGAGCTTGGGTTCTACTAAACTCAGACTCCAGAATTACACAGAAGTTTGCTATGGCAGTTAAAGTGAAACAGCTGTAGTGTGATAGAACCTTGCCATCATATTATTTACTGACTTTTTGTGGTCTTACTTTTTCCAGTAAACAATATTCTGTTGTGTTGAATCAGAGAAAGGAAAAATACTAATTTTGTAGTATATGAATTTAAGTTTGACTGAGTAGACCCAGCTGTGAACTACTGGGTGACCTTGAGGCTACTGTGCAGGACAATAAAGATAGTTATGCATGCTTCATTTATAGTAGGATATAAAACTGAATATAAACTCTAAAAAATAGGAAATTGATCCATAATTACAGATATTTTTTGTGTCATATAGTGCATGACAGAATAGGGACTGTTTTAAAGGGTTAAACTTTCCTTATATTGCATTAACTGTGTGCAGGGGGTTGTAGTTTCTACAAACAAGGGATGAAATTGGTGCTGCTTCTCAGCCCCAAATCCCAACTCAAGTGTGGGGTTTTTTTTTTAAGGAAAATATTTCAAAAATGGTAACTTCTTTCCTAGGTGTGCATCAGGACCCAAGTCAAGTTTTCCTTTTGTCTGGTCATTTTGCGTGGGGATGGCAATAAGAAATAAATAAAATTTAAGAAGCCCCACTAGTGTTTACTAAAAGTCAGCATTTTGGCATTTCCACCACTAGTGACGTATAGCAATCCAGATAAATGGAACTAGTTGGTTTGGGTAATCAAAAATAAATGACTGTCAGCTGAAAAATAATAATTAAAAAAAACACTTACTGGTAGCTGTTCTAAGCAGGTTTAATGGCCTCCATAAGCCTCACAGATACTTTAGTAAGACTTGTATCAGGAGAAGATTTAAAAATTGGGTTGAAAGTCTCAAGATAATTTTAGATTTACAGCACAGTCATGTTTCAGAAATTTTTAGATTAACCCGCCTTTGATATGGAGGAAATTATAACATGTAGCTACTAGAAGAAGCTGTATAGAGATGTTTTAAGTAACAACATAATGTTCCATTTGATTTTTGGTCTTCTTCACACTGCTTTGAAATGCATTTTAAAGAGTTGAAACGTTTGTCCTTTTCAGACACTGCAGTTGGCATAGAAAAGCAAAAGCCCTTACAAGAGACTTTGGATGGAAGTGAATTATTTGACTGTGGATTCAAATGGCGGATTAGTGTATACTGAGGCTCTCATAGAAATTCTTTAACTGCAAATCTCAGAGCCAGCATAGCCATGTGGGATGCTGAGAGCTGCAGTCCAGCAACATTTGGAAAACCTCTTCAGTTTCTTATTCCCTGTTCTACAAGTGTATATATGCCTCTTTCAGTGCTAAAGAATGGTATTTGTGATTTCTCATACTGCAGGGGGAAAAACACTCCTGGAGATGGAAAAAATCTCATGTAATTATCATGAAGTACCATGAACTATTCACTTAAACTTATGAATTTCGTGTATCAAATTATGTTGAATTCTGCTCTGTTTTCCATTTAGTAGCAGACAATACAGGAGCCCTGTCTTCTTTTGACAAACAAATATATACTGTGTAATCACCATAAAGCTGTGATTTAATATCTCAATAGAAGTGGAAAGAGGAAAGTATCCACCTTCTAGAAATTTTGGACTATAACTTCTATGACCCTGACTATTTTCTGGTTTGGAGACTAATAGGAATTGCAGGCCAACACATCTGAAAGACCAAGGCTCCCCACCGGATTACCAACATTTTCCCAAAGAGTTCATTTATGAAAAAAAATTTAAAATTTTATATAATTTTATTTTATAAGGCAACTTTACAGTTTAGTTGTTTTGTTTTCCTGTGAGGAAAAAAACTTGAGAAAGGGGGGTTAAAAAATTTTGAATCCTTGTAAGGTCCGTGTTTATTTTGCAGTTTTCCCCTTTACACCTCTTTAGGTCTATTTATTTTTTCAACCCCATTTGTCAACTGTTATTAATTAATTTAGGTTTGTTACTGCCCTGCTAACATAATTTAGGGATTATTTATCTGGACATAAAAAAATAATAATACCAAATTTAAAAGTTTTATTTACATAAGTGTCCATTTTTTCATAACTTTCCGGGAAAACTTTCGATAATTTATGGCTTTTGCTCTTGAATCAATAGGCTAATTGGGAGTTCAGATATGTACTAGTTTTCTACAAAAACAAATTTACATTTTTAAAAAAGGAAAGTTGCTTTTCTGTTTTAAGTTTCAAGCATTATCAAATTTAGCTTATATACTTTTTTTCCCTGTTAGGGGTTACCTTTTCAATAAACCTTTCCCGATGTAAAGGGTTGGGTTACTATTGGGATGGGGATATGATACTACCCAGCTTTTGTAAAATTTTTAAAAAGGAACACCAGTCCCATGTAAGAAAAGCTTGTCCCAAACAGGATATAAACCCCAAAAATATTTGCATATTTACAATAGCTTTTTAAGTGAACCTTTTGATTTTGAAGAAATTTGGGCATCAGAATGTAAAATTTATATATCTTGTGTGAGTCCCATGATTAGGGGAGACATTGGTTGCCATTCCAAAGGGGTTTTTATTTACTTTAAAAAAGTTTCCTACCCTTTAAATTTCAGTAAATTTAATACCCCTTGCTTTTAAAAAAGTTTTTTAGATGAATTGACCCCAAAAGGTTTTCTTAAGCCCTTTGTTTAGAAATTACCTTATATGACTATAATATTTTTAAATTTCCTAGACCTTTGCTTAAATAACTTTAACCTCAAATCTTTTAATTGGTGTTAAACAAAGTGTTATACCCTTTGGAAAAAGGGGAGGAATTAAAAATTTAAAAGATATAGGATAAAGAAAATGGGTTTGTTTAAGTACATGTGCCTGTGGAAATGTCTTGCTATGGCCCAAAAAAACATGAATGTTGAGTACATGAGGAAGAATAAACTTTTTGATTTAGAACCCTTTGTAAAAAAAAAAATTTTTTTTTTTTTTTGGGGGTGCCAAGTTGGGCCCTGTTTAGTTTTAAAAATTAAAACCCTCAAGCGCACCCCTGCCAAAACTCCAAAAAAAAAATTCTTTAAAAAAAGGTAATCAAAAGGAAAAATCTTTCTTACTACTAAGGGGAATCTTGGGAAAAGAAATTTTGGGACAGGGAATAAAACATTCTCCAAAACTATTTTTTAAATTAAAAGGTTTAAATGTCTTAATATAAACTGGTTTCAAATTAGTTAAATTTGTAAGTTCAAATTCCTTTTTTTCCCGGTCAGAAATAAATAAAAAGATAGGGATATGCTGGAGCCAGCTAAAGAAACAAACTAAGATCCCAAGATTTGGAAAATTTTTAAATTTTAGGAAATTTCTAAAAGGGGGGTTTGGGATGAATGTCGGAAAGGATTTGAATTGCGTGTTAAGCCAGCTGACCTCCCCCATCTGAACCACAGATAAATTAACCATTCTGTCCCAAAATCGGGGGAACCCCCCAGTGCTTTCAACTTTGAATATTCAAAATGGGGAATACTTTCCTTAACAGGCTCATAATTTTTGCTGTCCTTGAATTTCAAATTTTTGGGAAGAAAAAAAAATTGAAACCTTTTACCCCTCCAACCCTACAGGGGAAAAGGGAAATTTAAAGGGAGAACATGGAAAAATTTTGGGGGTAAAAAAAACAATAATAGCTGGAACAATTAAAGCATAAGCACGCCTTAAGAGATAATCCAGAAAGAACTAGCCATTCATTTCAATACAAGGGGGAATGGGAAAGGGCTAACAATTCAAAAGCCTAGAACTGGCCCATCTCCCTCCCTCCCAAGGTGGACAGCTGATATTCTCAGCAGTCTTGCAGTTCCTCCTGGTCTCCATCTTTGTCTTGCCTGGACTCATTTGAACTTCCTTTGTGGATTTGCTTTGAGACTTTTACTTCTTGACTTGAACTTTGTTTGGACTGTTCCTGCTTTGGTTGCTGTGGGTAAGCTCTGCCCTGCCAGTTGCTAATTGTCTGCCTGGGACATTCACATATATATACACCCAGCATTTGAAAGAGAGACCATACAAGAGGGCTAACAATACACAACATTCCAGAACAAACTAGCAGGAGACAGCAGCCTAGGCACTGCCTGCCCACCACTTGAGTGAAGCCTGCGTTGCAGGCTTCTGTGGCTGGATAACAGCAGCCAATGAATTCAACTAAGGTTTGAATCTCATAATCTTTTAAACTACTGGCAATTACTGCTCATCAACTTTGTTATCATACAATTAGGCTGGGTGTGAATCATACTGATTGTATTTGCACAGAGCCTAGCAAGAATTTGCTGAAAGCTCTGGCTTACCATAGTGCGGGAATGTATTAATGTATATGTCTTGATTGTTCTCGTTTTGTATTTGTTGCCTTGGTGCCTAAAGCAGGGAAAGGGCAGGACTATGGCTCAGTCTTAGCTGATGCATGCTCTTAACCCACCTGCAATGGGATTATATGCTCAACACATGAAGAATTCCCTCCCATCCCCACTACTTGGTTGGTTGAAAAGAGAGGCAGGACAATTGCTGCTTTGTCATCTGAAAACCAATATAGGACACATCTCTTCCTCATGCTGTTTTCTTTCCAATTGGGAAGGAAAACAGCATGAGGAGGATCCTGCTATATTGGTTTCAGATGACAACAGGGCGATTCTCCTTGTCCCCTCTCTTTTTTCAACCAACCAAGTAAGTGGGATGGGAGGGAATTCTTCATGTGTTATAAAGGATCCTCATAATCCCATCATAACTAGACACTGCAGGCTCAACCTTAGCCTCATGGCTGGTTCCCCCTTCCCTGCTTTAGGCACCAACGCATGCAAAAGAAGTC
>CAOKZL010004809.1:0-17172 GCA_948472985.1 Iguana delicatissima | reverse complement strand
AAAGAAATACTTCAGATTTCTGTATCTTTTTTTCCTATGATGTATAGTTATGAACCAATTTTGACTAAACTTCAGAGTCCAGTTGAAATTGCTATTATTTTTGTTGCAAATTTGGGACAAGTCTACAAGTTGTTTTTGTTCTATTTTGGATGGAACTTAAAGATAATAGGTGCTATCCGTCAAACCTTTGTTTCATTCAAACCCTAAGTGGAATCACCAACATCAAGTCAGAGAACGTCAAACCAGATTCACATCTTTGGCACACTGGGCAAGGAAAGGTATACTGGAATACTGAAAAAGAAAAGGATAGTAATAAACCATTTAGGTAACCAGTTACCTGCTACCTATTTTCACCTTATGAAAGGGGAGAAAAGACAAGCTAACCTGCTTGGAATCAGAGAAGACAGGCCAACCAGCATAGCTGCTGCTTGCTTTCAGCAGTTTTAAGAGACCTTTTCACTAAGATTTGGAACGTAAGCAGCGCTCATAGACCATGTTTCCAGAGGATTCTAACACTATTTGTTGGGCACATAGCTCAGTTTATACAAAATGCTAAACTATTAAAAAAATGGGGACCAATCCATCCTGGTATGTCTTATGTCTGCAGGCAGATTGGTCTAAGCTTCAGCAGTGCCTGTCCTTAGACAAATCAATTATATGCAGACCCTGGTGCCAAGCCAGGAAAGGAAGGCCTATGTGCTTCCACAGCCTCATCCAGAAATTACTCTTGGTGATGGTTGTAAGAATTACACTACATATTATTTGAAATCCTCAGCAGGATAATGATCTGGATTAGCCTTCCTGCACTTGAAATTTACACTGCCAAAATTTATCTCTTAAAACAAAGGGATAAATTTTAGCACTGCAAGCTGCAGACCTGGGGTTGCAATCTAGGTCAAGAATATAGTAGGAATAAAACCAGCCCTACATCTTAGGGTCTTCATATGGATCAGGTTCTCTGTGTTTACTGTGGGGCAATGTGTTTATTCTAGAACGCTGACTTTAGAGCAAAATCTTTTCGTTTTGACTTTGGAAAAAAAAATCCTGTTTTTTTTTTTTTTTGTGGGTGGGGGAGTAAACAGATTCGCCTGCCCAGACCAACATGCATGTGGTCTTCCACTGGAGAAGAATCACTGTTCCTGTATGCTTCCAGGAAGAGGAATTCTCAATTTTTAGCAAACGATAACTAAGTGTTAAAAACTAGGGTATAGCAAAATTATATAAAAAAATTATTTGCTGAAACTTTAATAAAATTATATATATATAAATTTATATATATATAAAAAAACCTAGGGTATAGCTAGGAGCCTGAGGTTCCTAAAAGCGTCGAAGGCCACAGAAAGGATTTGAGAGCCATATGAACCCTACAGACTGTAGGACCCCCCCTTAAAGAAAAAAAAAAGATTTGGCTGGTAGCTACAGGCTAAATGCAATGTTGGTCCCAATTAGAGAACCCCTGGAATCAGCAGGACTTGTTGTGCCACTATTTCGGTAAGTCCTATTAATTTCAAGGGATTTACTTCTGCTAAGAATAGGAGTAGATTTAGCCCCGTATCTTCAAAGTAATGTGTACTTTGATCCTAGGTTACTCAGACTTGGAACTCAATAAACTCTTATGCCAAATCATCCACACTTCAGTACTATGCCAACACCAGGACAGATCATGTCTGTGCTTTTTAAAATTAACCAACACATCATGTTACAACACCATCAAAAGCCTTGTCATTGTGTGCTCATTAGAATAAAAATCCCACATTTATTATAAAAAGGGAACAGACTTCTCTACTTCCTCAAAAGATGTCTACGGCAGAAAATTAAACCATTAGCAGAACTAAGGCAATAACAAGCAGAAGATTACCCTTCCAGGGGCTGGACCTATCAGTTCGACTCAAATATGCATGAAGAATTATCCCCTAAAACAATGGCAGAGATTTATGATAACATTTGAACAGCAGTCCACATCTTGAAATATTTACATTCAATCATTTTCTTACAGCACAGCAGCGTTTTACAATATACATTTCATCCACAATGTCACCTTGTCAAATATAAAAATGCTAGTATGAAATTCAGTAATTGTCACCATCCTTTAGAGGATTTTTTTTAAAGGGAGACTCATTTGGAGCCTTGCGATTACATTCCCCTCTGATGTATAGCTTTCTCTCAGCCTCCACAGAGCTGGAACGGTAAAATTTTTATACACACACACACACACACATGCATATGCGTGTGTGTGTGTGTAAATATCTAGCAACACTGATGATTTCTTTGGTGTTGGATGCCAACAACTTCAAAAACATAGGGTCCACTTTGCTTATAAAGGTTTACACTGACTTACACACCACTCTGTTTCACAGTTCTACTTATTCTTCATGTATTTCTGGGCACAATTAAAAGAGCTGGGGCTTGCCTAAGGGAGGGATGGATAGGGGCACCTTTGGCCCTCCAGCTGTTTTGATCTAAAACTCTCATCTGCCGCACCCATAAAGGTCAATGGTAAAGGACTGTGGGATCGCAGTTCAAAGTATTTGGCAGGCCCACCCATGAAAGAACCAGCTTTAATATTCTAAACACCTGCAACCAGTGAATGAAGACTGTAAGGAAACAAACGGCGGATAAAAATTGGGAGGAACTTCCTAACAATGAGAACAGTTTTGATAGTGGAACCAATTGCCAAATGGGAAACGACAGGCTGTTCTTCACTGAAGGTATGGGAACAGAGGCTCAATGGTCATCTGTCAGAGACATGGCAGTTCTGTTTGGGAGAGCAGATCCTGCAGTATGTGTGTACGTGTATGTGTGTGTGGTGGGTGAGTGCTCAGTTCAGGTGGATCCAAGGTTCCCTCTGGCTCTGTGATCTGCAGGGCTCTCCACATGTCCTACCTGAAGTTAAGATGGTGACTGGGGAGAAGGCCTTCTCAGAGTGGTGACTCAAGCTTTGCCTGGAATTTATTCAATGCTTCCACATCTTCCATGCAGTATTTCCTAACTTTCCCATTTAGTTTCTCTGTCTCAACAGAGCCCCAAGCATGACTTTTCCTGGAAGGCAGACAAGGGGTCAGTGGCTTATCTATAAATGTGTGTGTGTGTGTGTGTGCGCGCGTGCACACATGTGTGTTTGTGTATGTATTAAATAGGCCTACTTTCATCATTGTTTGTGGAAACCAGGGATATGATGGCTATATAAGATACAATACAATACAACAATCTGTCATAATTGAAAAAAATAACAACAAAAAGCGACAAATACAACAAAACATACAACAAATAGTAATAGTTTTAAAAAGCAACCATTTAATATGCCAAAAAAGTGCTTGAGCCAAAAAAGTGGCTAGGTTGGCATGAATCACATCTTTTTGGGGGGAATATTCCAGAGCCAGGGTGTTCCCTTGTTGCCACATGGAGAAGAATTGCTATTAATAGGTAAGTGTTTCTAGGACAACAAGAAGGCTGAAAGGTATTTCTAGCTTCACCTGATGCTCCTTCCACCTCCCCACAAACATTCTCATTTTAAAACACAATGACACCTCTAACAGGCTTCCATCAGAGAAATAATTCTTCAACTCATCAGTGCCTTCTGTCTTTACAAGTTTATATCCCTTTCTTGGATTCAGCCAAGCTGAACACCTCTTAGAACTGATTAACAAATTCCCAAGGGGAGAAGGGGAGGGGTATTTGAGCCTTCTTTGTTTCAAAGTACTGAAGGAAAAGCAAGTTTCAAAGGACAAACACGCACACACACAGACATATACATTTTTGTCTTCCAGTAGACTAGCCAGTCTCTTTCCATTCACAGACAGAACTGAGGCACAGCTGGTGGAAGGAAAGAAGGGAGGAAATTTCCTCCTCCCTACACATGCAACCTTTCCCCAACCATTGTTACAGAGGGTTCCTCTGTCCTCTGGCGTATATTTCCATGGGGCAGGAGGGGTGGCAGGGACAATGTTTACCCTGTTTGTTTTACATTTCTCTTGATCCTGACCTTGGTGTAGCTGCAGACCTCTCCAAGTGTTCTTTCAGTGTTGAATACTGACACATGTAACCACTACAGCATAAGCTTACTGATGGTAAATGATGCAGTAGATCGTACTGAGCAGAGATTGCATCCCTTTCAGTGATGGCATCTAACATCCCTTCACAGTCAATGGCAGAACTGGGCCCCAACACAAACTCTACCCAGACTTTTCTCTTGGCTGGTAATCAAAGCAAATCAAATCCCTACCGCTGGATATATATGCCATCTGGGTTGGCAAGTATTCCCTCCTAAGCCTAGTCAAATGGAAGATGGACTCCTAAGGGTCATACAGTACAGAAGTAAATGGAGAAAATCAAATTGTCCAAGCATGAGTCATCTCCTTCTTGTAGCTATGAAAACTGTATAACCAGGGTAGCAGCAGAGAAAAGTCAACCTCCCTGTCCATTCCCAGCATTCACATCCTCTCCCAGCCTCAAACTGCAAATCAAATGCGAAAAAGCTTCCAATAAGGTCACTAATACAAGTTAACTGGATGGCTGTTAACTTTTTGCCATGGTGCTAACAGAGACTCTAAAATCCACCTGCCAATTCAGCTCATTACTACATGTTTTATTGCCCATATTTCACCCTAAGACTCCCTGAAACGAGGCAAGATTTAAGTATTTTAACAAATAAATAAGGGGGAAATGGGGGTGGGATCACTTTGATTCTTTCCACAGGTGGGAATCTGCTTTGGAGATCTAGAGGCAAACCTGTACAGTCTAACCAATGTACTATTGTACTTTCACTGTAGACTATCAGGTGACTCATTTTTCTTTGAAACGCAGTATTTCCAGCTACAAGTATTCCAATCTATATGCAGTATGCCATATATATTCCTATCTATCTGTAGTATTCCCATCATTGACACAGTAACCTGGTCCATCTAGTTCCATTGTTGTAAGGAGGAGGAAGACTGTACTAGGCATATTCAAAATGCTCCATGAAAGCATCACAGGTGAGAAGATCCATGCTAAATGGTGTGTTACCAAGTCACTGTTAAAGAGCCAACTGGAGCTCCCATGGAAGAGAGTTGATGATAAAAATATGCAGAAGTTTAGGATAATTCACTTATATGCAGATCCAGCAGAATTTTTCAATGGAAGAAATGTGTAATATGTTTATTTAATGCAACCTGCATTAGAGGCAACCTCTAATTTGCTAACCAAGAAAAACATTGTAGTCTCAAGTGTAGCCTCTCTCAACAAGTAATCTGCAGCCAAAAACTGAGGCACATTCTCCAAAGAGAAAGGCCAATATTTTAGCAGCCCTAAGGGACAAGCCTAGAAAGCATGGATTTACGAGGCTTGCCTCAGCATATACTGGCCTCCCATCAGGATATTTCTGGTGAATTAAACACAGGAACGTATCCACATCTGACCCTACTTACTGCTTTTCAAGTTGAGAGCCAAGCTGGAGAAAACTATCACCTCTCATGTGCCACCATTTTAAGAGATGGACATTCTGATTCAGCACACTGGGGTGAGGTAACCTTTGGCTCTCTAGATGTTTAGGATTACTCCTTCCTTAAGTCTTTATCATGCGTGGTAGTGCTTCTGGGGATGAACATAAGAACAAAAGAACAGCTATGCTGGATGAGACTCAGGTCTATTTGGTCCAGCATTCTATTCACAGAGGCTAATCTGATGCCATGGGAAGCTCCTGCATAGTAGCAACTCTCCTACTTCTGTTCCCCTACAAACAAGCTTTCAGCAGCACACTGCCTCTGAACCTGAAGGTACCATACAGCCATAACAACTAGTAGCCACTGACAGCCCTATCCTATAAAAATCTGCCCAATCCCCTTTCAAAGAGTTGTTGGCCATCATAGACTGGAGCTCTTCAGTGGACAATTCTAAGTCCCTCGCCATACTGGACAGCCCAAGATTTCTTAGGATGGAGCCATGGCAATTAAAGTGGTATCAAATTGCTATAACTATATGGTACAGATAAATCTTAAGTTATTGAATGAGCCTGGGAAGCCTGGTGCCCTCTAGAAGACCCTAATCAGTCCCTGTCAGCATAGCTAATATTAAAGAGATAATGGGAACTGTATCCCCAAATGTCAGATCAGCACCAAGTTCTTCTCCACAATCTATATATTTGAAGCAGCCAAAGAGAAGCTGGCTCTCACGCTATCATAGTAATGTATGGCTCTGACTAAACCACAGAGCAGGACAGATCCTCCCCAAAAAGGACATACATTAGCACAAGCATTACAATGTTCTCATCAGCTATGTAGTCTGCGACGAAAGGTGAGACATGGTCAGCAGGTTCAAGTAAAAGAATCCCATCCCAAATAAATACAAGGTTTTGCCTTGAATTTAATCCCCAAGTATTAATGGTAATAGCTTATTTTACTTTCCCATAGGTTTTGAGAAAATCAGTTACCATAAAAATAACGTGCAAGAAATGGATCTGTGCCACATGTTATTGGTACAGTCCATTTTAATCAATGTTTTGAAAAGGAGATCAACATGGTATCAAATGAGACTCAGGCCATTTTTGCAGTGGTCAGAATGTACCACTGTACCACTGATTTGTGTTAGTTGTTGTTGTTGTTGTTGTGTGCCTTCAAGTAATTTCAGACTTACAGTGACCTTAAGGTGAATTTATCATGGGATCTTCTGATTAGGGATAGATAAATATATAGTCAGCAGTCCACATTTGCTAGGGTTAGGGGCACAGGACTCCTGCAAAAATCGCAACAGTGATGTAGACTCGGACTCAAGTCGCTTCAGTGACTCGACTCAGACTCGACTCGACTCGACTTGAGACTTGTATATTTTTAATGACTGACTTGCTGCCCTTGGTGCAGTAATATAACACATTCATCCAGAAACCTTATGACTTTGAACAATGCCTCCACCTCTTTTTGCCTACTGGTCACATGACAATCTCTCTCAAGCCATAAGTGTGGGTGCATTTCTCAAAGGGAAACAGCAAACAGGTTAGGCAATGGGCTTGAAGCAGGCTTGAGGTCTGCTAAGCAGCCTGTTCCCGCTGGATATTGGAGGAGCCTTCTAAAACACTTCCCAAGCGCAAAAGGCAAGACTCACCCTGAGAGCGCAGGGTGCATTTCTCAGAGGTGAACAGCAAATGTGTTAGGCAATGGGCTTGAGGAAGAAAGATCCTTCCTCCTAGTTTTTGAATCTTCAGTAACAGGGAGTAAGAAGGATCCTATTCCCCACTTCTGAAGCTGCAGAGGGCAAAATTGCAAATGTGGAGAACTGACTTTGCCTAAATTGTTAAAATTGAATTCTATCCAAAAATTCTGGAATCTTGGTTAGGGTATAAAGTTGGCTTCCACATTTGAGACTTGACTTGAAAGTATCTTCAAGGACTTGAGACTTGAAGGTAGAGACTTGAGACTTGACTTGAGACTTGGAGTAAAAGGCTTAAATACATCACTGAATCGCAAATATCAAAAGGTGTGTGTGTGTGTGTGTGTGTCTGCTGGAAGGTGGGGAGAATGGGCACCCAGAGTCCAAACTAGGCCTGGGAAAAGAGCAGGAAAGGGGTGAATCTGCATGGTAGCACTCTACTACTTGTCTCTGACCCTTCTCCTTCCTTGGGTGTGGGTGTGCATTAGGAGAGGGTTTGTGGTACTGAAAAATCAGGCTACAAGCTATCCTTAGCTGGCCCAGCAGCGGATGGTGGTGAAGGAGGAGGAGGACCAGAGATGGGTTTTTAAAGAGCTATGCAGCCTGATTGGAGCCACCAAAGGGGAAGGTTCTCTGGAAAAAGAAGTCTCTAAAGTAGGGGGAGGGGTTGGAGAAACTTGCAAATAATCAAATCTGTGAAAGTTGAACCTGCAAATGTGGAGGTCTGGCTGTATTTTGTTTACATTTTCCTATAAAGTCTGCATATTTCAAAGCACAGGCTTATTCCGTCTTTTTGCTGTACCAGTTTGCCTTCTTTCTTTTTTTTTCAGTCTGAACTCAGACACACTGTATATGCACTTTTCCCCAAAGGAACATTTTAAATGGATATGGCTTTTTTTTTTTAAATTGGAAAACTGCAGATGTGGGGGGAAAAATTAAGGACATAAAAATTAAGGTTCATATATTTGTTCAGAAAGTTCCAAAAAATTATTCTAAGAAATTAGGATGGTACATAGCCAGACTGTTAACTGGGGCTGGCTACATAGAGCACACAAATCCCTTGTTGCAATGGCTCCAGTGGCTGCTTGTCAATTTCTGGGAAGAATTCAATGTTGGGGCTGTCCTATAAAGCTTTATAGGGTCCAGGTCCAGGCTATTTGAAGTCCCATACTCTCCTGTATGAACCTGCCCACATTTTGAAGTCCTTTGAGTAGACCCTGCTCTCAGTCTCACCATCCTCAGAGGTAAATTTGGTGGGAACACAGGATAGGGCCTCCTCAGTGGCTGCTCCCAGGCTCTGGAACTCCCATTGCACCCCATCTTTCCTGTCCCCTCTGAGCTTAGCTGCAATTTTCACAGTGGTTGGAGACACTGTGAGGATATTAATATAAACACAGGTAGTTGGCATGGGAAGGCAGAACAGTAAGAAAAGTAAGCAATTGGAAACAACATTCCACATTTAAAGAACACATATGCTTTTCTTTCTTTAAAATCCACCAGTTCAGAAAGAGACCACATGCAGCATCTATGGTTCAAGCAAGACAAACCCTTCAGAATTCCTATGCAGTTGTTTGAGTCTAATTCCAGGCTAGCTAAGTGATGCTAGGCTGACTACAAAAGCTATTTTAATAGGTTTGGGACCAAGTTATCTGAAAACACTGTCTCCTTTTGTATGAGTATTCAAAGGGATAGCCATGTTAATCTGTTTCAGCATAAAAAGACATGAAGGAGCCCAGGAGGACCTCTGATACTTGCTGTTCAATTTAAAAAAAAAAACATGAAAAATTCAAAGATACATTCTAGCCTAAGCTTTGGTAGACTACGGTCTACTTCATTTGTGGAAATTTATGAAGCCAAGTTGTTGTCTAGGCAAACTTAACACTTCTGCACTAGATTGTTATAGTGCTACTATTCTACTTTCAACATCCTATGGATCTGGGGTTTGCAGTTTAGAGAGAGGTCCCGCCCCTCCCTAAACTGCAAACACCCAGAATTCCACAGGATGTTGAAAGTGGAATAATAGCACTATAACGGTCTAGTGCAGAAATGGCCTTATGCTAGAGATTTCTTTTTTTCCCCAGTTAGTCTCAAAGGTGCTACTGGTTTCTTTTATGTCTTCTCCTTTTGTGTGTCTGCCCAGACTTTGATTTTTTTAGCAGAAGCCTTGCTGGGTGTCCCACAATACTGAAAGGCTCATTTGGTGAAAACAAAAGACAGAACTTTCTCTCTGCTATGGATTCCTTCCTAAGGGAGATCACTCCATCCTATCTGAGGTTCCAATCAAACAATCAAATGGCCTTTGCTCTTTACAACTGGCTTTAAAAATTGTTTTTAAAGACAGTTTTCTCTGTACCCTATATATCTTGTTGTACATTCCTGTGAGGGCTCTGGTGAACAGAAGAGCAATTACTACTAGTAGTGGTGGAAATAGTAATAATTCTAAAGTAATAATAAAACAAGAATTATACAGGCCTTTCACATATGAGCTACTCCGCTCTTGAAGTGTGTTATGTAGACCTTTCACATATGGGCTACTCAGCTCTTGAAATATGCTTGTCTTATTCGGATGTCAGGTGCTCTTCTACTGTCGTGCTCTCAAATTGTGGTTTAATTCTGATTTTGTTCCAAATTTGCCTTTTACTATTCTTAACCACCATGGGTACGTTTTCCAATAAAAAGCTAACAGTGCTGCAACACTATGTTATGGCCATCTAAGAGTTAAATACGGTCAAATGAATAATGCATGATTGGGTTTAAAATATTTACATACTTCTGGGGTGATCGGCTTCCAACCTCAGCCTTTAGCCGCAAGTTCTCCCTCACAAGGCTCCCGTTTTCAAGCCTCAATTTCTTATTTACCTATACAGAAGGAAGAAAATTAAGCATAAAATGACCACCAACACCACAGCCAACCTTGACATAAAGTAACCAATGTTTAAAAGGAAAATGGCTGCATATTTTAAAGAAGGGACATATTTGAAATAGCAACAGTTAATCTGGGCTGCTTTCTTCTTCCCCCAGCCCACTTTGCCAGACAGGGACACCACTTAAAAATTACCCTGGGAAATGGCTTGCAAAAACTGAAGAGAGAACAGACATTTTTAATTTATATTCCCAAAATACGCCGCAAGGCTTCTATCCAGGGAAATAAACAGAGCCATGTTAGCTCAGTCTGACAGTCATTAAGGGGGATATACTAATGGCAATTCCATGTTTTTCCCCCTTCATCCACATGACTAAATACTTTAAATGCATTAACATTACAATGTGCAGGTATCAGCAAAATGAATGTTGAACAGCTTCTTTATTCTTCTAACCAGACTAAGACTGCCCAGTGGTTTTTCAACTTTTTTTTTTAAAGGATAGATTCAAATTAATGCAACGGAAATCCAGGATGACAACTCATTTGCCATTTCTCTTGCTTCCAGAATGTTGCTATTAATAAGCCTGTTGACCCTCTTGTCTCACTGAATGGAGTTGTCCCAACCCTCCTTCCCCAGTTAAGTCCAAGATATTCAGAAAAGACAGCCACAAATCAAAGATTAAATTACATTAAATTAAATTATAAAAACTACCACTACCACTACCACCACTTCACCTTTCTCTCGAAAGTGGGAGTCGAGACAGCTTACAATTTAAGCCTTTTCCCCTGTTTCTTTGTTTAAAATTGGGCTGGAGAAGTGGGTGGCCCTCCAGATGTTGCTAAACTGTATAGGAGCAGTTTAGCAGTTCAACAATATCTTGAAGTCCACAGGTATGGCATCTTCAGCTCAGATAAAAAATGTGACTACGATATCCCCTCAACTGGGAAAAGCTAACTGGGAACCTGCTAGCTTCTGTGTCAAATGAAATTATGGCTAACTTTGCTTCACACGCTTCCATGTGTCCTCAATCTAGACTAAAACAGAGCTGAGTGGAAAGTTCATTTTATGTGCATGCAGCTGACATCTGACTGCATTGTTTAGCAGAGAAGTGCAGAATCATCCATATAAAGCAAGTGTGCAGTTGTACTGGGCTACAGTGCTCACTGTATCCAGCATGGCCAGTGGTGACATCCGGAAGGGGCCAGGTTGGGGATGGCTGACATAAAATATACTCTCTTCACTGCAGAGAGCAGGAGTCATAATTTCTGATGCTGGGGCAGGTTAAGTTCAAGGCGTCCATAATCCAAGTTTGTCCCAGGGACCTGCTGTTGACTACACTCCAGTTAAAAAGATAGCTTTTCTGTATTTTTCCCCCAAACCAGAAAAACAGAAGTTCATTTCTGGATCTTGGATAAATAGCAGAAAAGACCTGCTGCCTTGTTGTTTTAGAGGAAATTACCATGCTTAGAAGTTGACAAAAGTGATGATCCAAACATGTATTTTTTTCACCAGCGATGGGATTGCATAAACAATGTTGGGAAGCTGTGTATTGCTCATGGATTTACCTTTCTGGTTTAGGCTACTGAACTGCAGGCAGTAAATGGGAACTTGGAATGCCTCCCCCTTGCTGCAACAAAGCCATACACACAAACACACTTACCATGTCAGGGAACAACTTTTCCTGAATGTACTCATTTTCTACATTAAAACCTCTTCCTGAGTGAGAATGATTCAACATACCTCTTGCAGGCCAGTATTATTCTGAAACACTATATTAGGGGTGGAACGTTTTCCAAGGTTCAAGCAAAGGCAGATAAAATTTGCTGGCTCCAAGCTGCTTCCTTCTCCAGTGCCACACTGCGGCCATTTCCACCTTATACTGTTACAGTGCTGTTATTGCACTTTCAACATCCTGCGGAATTCTGGGGTTTTTAGTTTATTGAGGCCAAAGAGTTTTAAGGCTGAGAAATCTAAACGCCCCTCTCTAAAGAGCAAACCCCAGGATTCCACAGGCTGTTGGAAGTGGAATAATAGCACTGTAACAGTGTAGAGTCGAAATGGCCTATATTTTTGCCATATATTGATGAATATGCACAATGTTTGTATAACATTTAGTATCCACACTTTATATCTATTTATGTTTTGCACACAAGTATATGTTTTAGTGGTTGTGTTATTCAGTTTGCCTCATTTTTCCCTTCTATAATTATGTTTTTGTAATTATACTATATGCTTTGCAAATGTATGCTTTCAAAGCATTTTGGTTTGATGTGGTTTGGTTTGGTTTCTTTTTTAAAAAAATATTTTTATTAAAAGTTTTGTTGCATAAAAAACAGAGTGGCTATACCCCATTATCAGATGTATCACACCCTCCTCCCCCGCTTCCACATTATTTTACTCCAGTTGAGTCTTCTTTGTTTCCATTTACCAAAAGAAAAAGAAAGAATAACAGTTACATTTTACCGAAGAGAAAACAATTACATCATCTCTTTCTTTGCTTTCATATACTTTTAAATTTTTATCCATTCCAAAACTCCTTTCTATTACCTTTCAAAGTTCTGGATAGGTTTATTTTTCAATGAAAACACTAACTTTTCTGTCTCCATATCCAGAGTTTTTAATTTCCACTCTCCTAAATCAATATCTTTCTTTTCTTTCCAATGTTGCACGTATGTCAACCTTGCAGCTGTTATCAAATATAACAATGTCTTCTGGTGACTTCTAATCTCCCTTTGTTGTCCTAACATATTTAACAAATAAAATTCCAGTATCATTTCAAAGTTCATTTTACAGAGTCTTTGAATTTCATCATGTATCCCCTTCCGGGTTTCTTGCCCTTTCACAAGTCCACCACATATGAAAAAGGGACCCAATCTTTTCATCACACTTCCAACATTTCACATTCCAATTTTTAGTTATTTTATGCAATCTTTCTAGGGTCATATACCATCTATGTAACATTTTGTAAAAGTTTTGTCTTAAATTTAAGTTTGGGGTAAATTTTATATCAGTTTTCCATACTTTCTTCCAAACTTCTAATTCGATCGGGTGTCCCACATTCCGAGCCCATTTAACCATTGTAACTTTGGGACTTCCGGCTATTATGTCGGCACGGATGGCAGCCTGAGTTTTATACCCAGCTGTCGCTGAGCCCGAGTAGTGAAAAAGATCAAAGAGGATCAAAAAGATCTGAAAAATATCCCCCCGGTAAAGGGGATCCGGAGCGGCTCACGGAGTCAACAAAAGACCCAGCGACGATGAGGAGAGGAGGAGGAGAGTCGCAGCGGATGGGATCAAGTTGGCGGAGCGGACGCCATCGGGCTCAGACCAGGGAGAACCTGCCTAGTGCCGGCGACAGCCTTGCTTTTAATCTTAAGGAAATAATCGTGAGTAACCATTCCAAGCTCTCACTTTAAACCTATCCCCAAAACCAGCCTTCCACAGACATTGACAAAGTTGAACCAAAAAGAAACGAAAAATAAGTAAGCGGAGGACTTACAGTTGTGGGGACCCATAACGGAAAGACAGTGCTGTAAAAGAAAATGTGGTGGATAGAGACAGAGACAGAGAAGAGGAAGACGGGGAGAAATTGAAAAAGGAGGGAGAGGAAAGATCGAAGGGGAGAGAGAAAGGAAAACCCATTGGATAAAGAAGAAAAGGTTTGAAAGAGGAAGAAAAGGGACTGTTTACATCAAGTGTTGGAGTATTAAAATAAATTAAAACTACAGTAAATAGCGACAGAAGGCAAGGACTAAAACAGGAAAATGGCGGAGCTGTAAAGACGGAGGGCAAAGTCACAGAGACATGGAGCGCTGACAGGCAATAAGGACAGAGAAATAAGTAAAAGTTGAAAAAGAAAATAAACTTTTAAACCTTTAAATACTTTTTTGGATCTACTCTCAAGACGGAGATTGGACAGGAGAGTATAAGGACTGGAATTGTTGGGTGAGAGAGAAAAGAAGATTGGCGGTGTGAGAGTAAGACTAAGATTAAAGGAATTAAAATTAGGACAAGGAGGGTTTGAAATTAGCGTATTGAACTATATAATACAGACTGTAAAGGAAAAAAACCCAGAGAGAATTGTGGATGTTATGATTGGAGCGGACTAAAAGAAATGTATAAGAATTGTAAGTAAAAAAAAAAAAGACGGGGGAGAGGAGACGAGTCAGCGATAAGAAGGGAGTGAGACGTCAGCTCATTAGCTTAACAGGTTGAAATTTAGAGCCAACCCAACGGGAAGAATTTTTTCCTCTTTTTTTAACCTTCAACACCGAAGCGAAGAGGAGAGGAAGAAGACATCAGAAAATTTTGAGGTTTGGGGGAAGGGAGAAAACCAATTAATTGATAAGGGGAGGTAGAATTAGTAAAATAAGGGACGTGGGAGGGGGGAGAGAAGAGGTTTGGGAGGTTAGGATTTGAATGGATGAATTGTTTATAAGTTTATAGGAATTGTTTAAATATATTAAGTAAGAGGTAGTATATTTACATACAAAATATTTATTTAGATAATATATAAAGTGATATATTGATTGTGTTGATTTATAAATAATATTTATGTATAGATGAATTAATAAGACTCTTAAAATAAGTAAAAATAAATATATTGCTTAAATATTAAGTAAGGGGGTAGTATATACAAATATATATATATTTATTTAGATAAACATATAAAGTGATATATTGATTGTGCTGATAATAGATTTATAATTATTGTATAAAAGATTTGTGTTGAGCAAACAAGAATAGAGGAATTTATGGAATAGATTGTTAAAATTGATTTAAGGGATTGAGTGGTAAGGTGGGAACGAAAGGAAAAAAGAATAAGGATAACAGATAAGAGTATGGGAAGGATTTCAGAGGAGGAGAAATAGATCGTGAGAAGAGGTAAAAGAGGGATCCGGTCTTTAGATAAGGCAGTTTTGGAACGGGAGAGACTAAAAGGGAAATTGATAAAGAGTAAGGAAAGAGAGTGTAGAGATTAAGACTGAGATAGAGTCAAGGGTAAAGAAGAAGAAGAATATAAAGGTGAAAAAGAAAAGAAAGCAAAAATTAGAGGAAAGAAAGAGAAATATAGATTGAGATAAGAGATAAAAGTAAGAGGAGTAAGGGAGAAAAGGAGAGAGAGGAATTAGGAAAGAGAAGTAGGAGGAGAGAAGACACAAAGAGAGAGGAGAAAAGTAGATAGGGAGAAAAGTGGTTAGGATTAAGAAGCAAAGAATTGAAGAAGGAAGAAGGAAGGAAAAGGAGAAAGACTGAGGGGAAAAAAATTAGAGAGAAGTAAGGAAATGGCAACTGGACAGAAAAAGACAACACAATTGCTTCTACAAACACAAGTACGGGGGAGAAGACCATCAACAGAAGGGAAAACATTGGATCAGAATATTAGGCTATTTGTGGAAGAAATCCAAAAATTGAGAAGCGAAATAAAAGAAGATCTCAAAGCAACACGTGTTGAAATGAAACAAGATTTCAAAAAAGAAATTGATAAAGTGAACCAGAATTTGAAAAAATTAACTCAGGATCTGGCTGTTATTGATAAAAAGGTAGAGACATTACAAGAGAAGACACACAAAATAGAGACGGAAAATGAAAACTTAAAAAAAGAACAAGGAAAAGAAACAGAGGCTAGATTGAAATTGGAATTAAAATATAGAAATAAATGTGTGAAAATGAGAGGATTACCGGAGCAAGCTGAGGAAGATTTATATGAGAGAGTAACGGAAATATTGGCCAACTTTGTGGGACAAAGAGTGGGGAAATTTGAATTAGAAATAGATAAAATGTTTCGAGTTGACTCACCAATTGCTAAAAAGAAACAACTTCCACGAGACATAGTGGTATACTTCACTAGAGAGAAAACTAAGGACCTTATATTGCAGCAGAGTTATAGAGAAAAATTGATAATAGAAGGTCAAGAACTTAAGATATTTAAAGACATTCCATCGGTATTACTAAGACAAAGAAGAGAATATTCTTTCCTGACGAGACAATTACAGAGATTAAATATAAGATATAGGTGGGAGATCCCAGAGGGGATCTTCTCTTATTTTAAGGGGAAACCGCAGAAAGTGACAACAATAGATCAAGCAAAAGAATTCTACAGGAAATACATGAAGGAAGAGAACGGGGATGGAAGAAAAGAAAAAAGGAAAGAAAAATTGGTAAGAAGTCAGAAAGATAAAAAAGAAGTAGATATTAAACAAGAAGAACAAGAGAGTAGAGAGGAAATTATAAATTTATCGGATCAGGAAGAAGAATCAACAAGAGAGGAAGAAGAATTAGTAGTGGAGTCATTGGAGTAAAATAAATAAATAAATAAATAATAAAAACTAGAGATCAAAGATGAAAATAATAACATGGAATGTCCATGGTATTAATTCTCAATACAAAAGAAGACAAAATTTTCATCAGTTGGAGAAATTAAAGGGGGAAATTATATGTATACAAAAAACCCATATTGACAAGAAAAATGAGAAATTTCTGAAGAATAAAAAACTAGGAGAATGTTATACGACATTATTTGAAAAGAAAAAAAGAGGAGTGGCGGTGTATGTTCATAAAAAGATACCAGCAAAATTATTATTCAAAGATGAAGAAGGAAGGATTATAGGAATAGAAATGCAGATAAACAATAAGAAGATGTTATTCGTGGGTATATATGCTCCAAATGAAAAGAAGGAAGAATTTTATAAAAATTTAGAGGATTTAATTCAAAATTATGAATATGAGAATTTGATTTTGGCTGGGGATTGGAATGGGGTTTTGGATACAGAAAATGATAAACAAACAAGTAAGAAGAATAAAAAGAAAGATCAAGGAAGATTGCCGAAGACTTTTTTTTAAATGATTCAAAATTTAACATTGATAGATTCTTGGAGATCAATACACCCAATGGAAAAAGATTACACATTCTTCTCGGATGTGCATCAAACTTTATCAAGAATAGACATGATCTTAGTATCAAAGAATTTATTAAAAGACATCAAAAAAGTTGAGATACTTCCCAAAATTGCCTCAGATCACAACCCAGTAACTTTGTCCTTTAAAGATATGAAGAGACAGTTTAATTGGAGATTGAATGACAAACTTTTGAAAGATGAGGAAATTTTAAAAAAGGCAAAGGAAAATTTGAATTTCTTTTTTCAAGAAAACATGAAGGAGGGGATTAAAATGAGTACGGTATGGGATA